>CAUYSK010080731.1:0-59528 GCA_963575035.1 Avahi laniger
CCCGGCATCAGCCCCTCTAGCGGTCCTCACAAGCAGAGAGTGTGTTATTCGCTCACTCTTAAATAACACTGATTCTCCAGCTGTTCGGTGGGTCTCGTGCCTGGCACCTAAGCAGGTGCCTATGCAATCCAGAGCACTTGACTGTCTCTACCTAGAATCCATGCTTCTCACCGACTGCACAGCTAAACCCTCCTGCAGGCTTCCATCGCCTTTCCAGTGGACTACTGCAACGGTAGTGCTTCTGCTCGGACTCTCTTACAGTTTATTCCCAGTAAAGCAGCCAGATTCTTTTATGACATTATACCGCTGTCTCTGAACTTCCCACCTGAACCTCTCTGTTCCTCTGACCACCATTCTGCCTCTGCCTTGCCCTGTTCCAGGCACACTGGCCTCCTTCCTGTTCTTCAAACACACACGGCAAGCCTGTGCCTTTGCTTTTGCTGCTCCCTTTGCCTCAGCGACTACAGTAGAAGGCTACTGCTGCCTCCTTCAAGGCTTTGCTCAGATGTCACTTTCTTAGGGAAGCCTTCCCTAATTTCTCTATTTACAATTCCAACCTCCACTCTCTGCACTTCCAATCTGTCTCCCCTGCTATGTTTTCCTCCATAACACTTTCTAATGTGCCCTGTAATTTACACATTTGTTTATTGTACAACTCTCCGAACTATAATGTAAACCCCAGAATGGCAGCTATGGTTTGGTTTACTGTTAGATCTTCAGTAACTAAAGCAGCGCCTGCCAAGTGAGCAGGAGCTCAGAAATGTATGTGAGGGAGTGAATCAATGAAGAGTGAAGCACATCCTCGCACCGCTCGGCTTCTGTATCCACACAGGACAGTGACACCCAAGTGTCCCCCAAAACTTCGAGGACTCTAACGTCTTTCTATCCATGCTTTCTCCTTCTCTCCTCTCCCTCTCTCCCCAACCCTCTTCCCTACTTCTATTTCATGTGTCCCAATCCAGAAAGGCAGAGTTTTACCTGAAAAATCTAAATCCTGTAACACAACTGGGGACACACAGACTCTTGTTCATTTTCAACAGAAGCTGTGGGTACGTAAAAAACATAGCTGTATTTGTTCTTCTTCACCATTTCAGTTCTCTTGCACTGGCCATTCTCAGTATCTATCCGATAGCCTGCACCCAAGGATGCAAGGCTCAGTTTTTTTTTTTTTCAAAGTTTCTGTTCAAAATGTGGAAGCAAGCTGACATCAAATATAACCTTACAGAAGCAAACAGACCTGGTTAAACACATTCATGGCATCTATTTCTGCTTAACACTGGGCAGTAACGTGGAGCCCCATCTGAGTCCGTTACTCTTATAATTACAGCTCAGGATGTGGTAACAGAGAATCTACAGTCTTTGGGGTCCACAGTCCTGCGTGCTAGTCCATGACCCTGCCCCTGGCAGGTGCAGGAGCTCTGGACAAGTCATTTCGGCTCCGTTATCTCAACTATGAAGAATCCTCCCTTCCTAAGTTTACTGAAACGAACAAATGAGATGATGTATGTGCAAGAACTTTATAAATCTTAAATATTTAAAAGCTATATTATCTTGGCCAGGCTACTTACCTTTTTCAAGCCTCCACTCCCTTATCTATATAACAAGAATAATGAATATTTTAGTGCCGAGTGAAGATCAAATAAGAGAAGGTGCCCATGAAAGCCTGACACACTCCCTACTCAGGACATGTCCATTACCCTAATGTTTCTGCTCACTTCCTTCCTTCTGACTTAGGGAAAAACAGGACTTCTTTCTTTAAAGGTTTAATAAACTGTTTTCAAAGCCTTTAACAAAGCAATCTGTTATATTCTTATTACTAAATTGCTATTTCTAAGGGTACACTTAAGAAAGTAAAGTGGGAATGAGAAGAAGTGATTACAGACCAATGATTTCAGGCTGACACATTAATTGAGCTGCTATGTTTAAGGTCTTAACAGTCTCATTCTTAAAAGTCACCTTTTAATCAAAATCCAACCAGTATTTGCTGAACATACACAATGCGCACACTGCCCTATTAGATGCTATAGGAGTTTTCAAGGATTATAATTAGAAATATGTGTTGAATTAAAAAAATTGAGATATGGTCCCTGATCATTGCCCTCACAATCTAGTTATGACAAAATGACATTTAGTACTGAAAAATTAAGCCTCAACAAAAACCCCTAATGTTTAAGCAATAGATATGTTATTCTGAAGCAGCACTTAATTAATTTTCAAGTCAGCGCCAGGGAAGCAGAGCTCGGGAGCTTTGTCGAGATGGTAGAGACTGCAAGGGTCTGGGATGGTTTGGATTCCTTCAAAGGATTTGTCCTGTGATGGAAATTTCTGTTGCTGGTCATTCGGACTTGTTTGGAAGATGCCAAGGAGCAGAAGAAAAATCTCAGTGCTCTTCAAGTTAGCACGAGTAGAAAAAACTTTATAAAATAGGATTCTGGCAAGCTCACTCTCATTTGATTCATTTGCAAATGGGAAGGAAAGGTAATACACCAGTTAGAGGATGTAAACTCCTCTCTAGAAAGAGAAAACAGCAAACAAAGACACAGATCACTAAACTTGGGAAATCTTAACACTGAACAAAGGCAAATGAATGCTTGTACACAAGTTCATTCTACTTGATTACATTTAAAAGCATGTGCCTGTTGTCAATTTGCGTGTGTTCTGCATTGGAAAATAAGCACCCTGGATCTAATGAGGAGAAAACAGTGAAAATCCATCCTGCTGCACAGCTGGGGAAACCTCTGCATCAGTGTGTCATGGCCCGTAAAGACTGTCTATCAGATACACTGTACTTGAATTGATCGGGCAGCCATCTGTATTGATTCACCCAGCCACCGTGGAAACTCAGTCACTGTGACCATTTGCTAGGCCACACGGAGACACAATCTACATTCGCTTTAAGTCCTTTGGAGGATGCAGTGTGCAAGGTGTATCCGGCTTGTGTGGCTCAGCATGTAACAATAGGTAACCTTTATTGAGTGTCAGTCTTGGGCCTGGCCTCAAATTGCTATATGCGCTCACTGTATCACGGACTCCTCACAGCTAACCCCCACGGGTGTGTGCCCTAGGAGGAAGCAGAAGTGCAGGGTCTGAATGGGCGAGGAAGCTTTCACAGCTAGTAAACAGCCACCTGACACCAGCATCTGAGCTCTGCACTCAAAGCAGAGCCCTCCCGTCCAAGTCCTGCACAAGTACCCACTCACTCTACCATTTTTAGTCTTCCCAATAGTTACAGAGGGTGGGCACAATGTTCAGAGGGAACAGAGGCTCAGGGAAGCTGAGTCATTTGCCCAGGAAGTGTGAGAGCTGGGTTTCCACTGGCAGCCAGCTCTTAGCCCTTACTGTGCCTGTTCTAAGAGCAGCTGCATGAGGTGACCACTGCTCCTTGATCTATTTCACAGATGGGGACGTTGGAACCCATGGAAATCATCACTTACCCATAGTTACCCAGCCAGTAGGTGGCAGGGCAGAGATCCCAAGGCAGGCAGTCTGATTTCAGAGTCTACGCTCTTAAGCCCCATGCACCATCGCTAATCCAGGGTTCCTTACATCCAAATCTGCCCCCTTCCCTTCCACCTAAGCTTCTCCCTACACTCAGACCCAATTCAGTCTGCAGGGATCAATCCCTATCACACAGCTGGGAAGAGCTGGAAGATCACGTGGTACCAAACCTTGGTTTCAGCACGAAGCAAACAGACCACAGGATCTATTTCTGTGCATGTGAATTTTTCATTTGTCCACCTCATGCCCATGAACACCTGTTACAATAAAATGATGTATTAGGTGTGAATATCAGAAACTAATTTATTCAAATGTCAAAGATTGACATATGTGTGTGTATATATGCGTGTATATATGTATGTGCATATATATGCATGTCTGTGTATACATATGTATATAACTGAGAAATAAGGGGTCCCTAAACAAAAAAAAAAGGAGAGAGAGAGAAAACACTTGATTTTCTCTTTGTTTTTTTTGAGCCGTTAGACTCTCAACTAGGTTAAACTCTTTTAGAACCAAAAACAGATCTCGTTTCCTGTATCTATCCATGGCATTTTCCAAACCTTAAGAGTACAAGGTCCTAAAAAAAAAGATTATCATCAATAACTCACTAAAAAGAAATGTTCTCCATTTATCTGACAAACAGGTTTAGGGAACGCTACATGTGAGATATAGATTGCTCGCTGCATAATGAAATCCTGAGACGCTCTTAGGGAACGCCATCTGTCAAACATTGTTCAACACTAGCCAATGTCACCTGACAACACTCTCTGGCACTTTGTACCAGGCATTATTCCAAGTGTATTCCTTGACTTCACCTCATTTTATACTGACCTCAGCCCTATCAGATAGGTACTATTATTATGCCCATTTTACAGGTGGAGGGAATTTTAGCAGGGTTAAGTTAGTTACTCACTCATACATAGTTTGCTCCAATCTTTCAGAACAACCCAGAAGTTTCCAGAATGAATCTTGCTCTTTCTCACCTCTTTGCCTTTGTTGTAGGCTGTTTCCCCTGCCTGGAACTTTCTTCCCTCTTTCTCACCTGGCTGACTCCCACAGAGCCTCTGGGTCTCTCTTATCCCAGGCCTTCCATTAACACTCCCTCCCAGGAGGAGCGGAAGCCCCTTGTTCTGCCCCACCCCCTGCCCACCCTTAGCATGCTGTAGTATAAGGATGCTTTCATTGCCTGCCTCTGCACTGAGAGTTTCTTTATGGAAGGGAGCATGTCTTGTTATCTCTTTATATCCGGTGTCAGCATTTGCCAAACTGTGGATGCTCCATAAATGCTTGCTAAGAACCAACAACTCCCTGTCTACAACAGTGAATATTGTTTGCAGATAAACAAGGTTCAAGAGTGATGCTAATAATAATAGCTCTGACTGACAGAGATCCTTCGATGTGCCAACTACCGTGTGGGCACATCACATAGAGCGCATCATTTCATCCTCACCAGAAATCTTTCAGACATTTGAAAATATTATCCCTATCTTACGATGAGGCCAACTGAGACTTAGGAATAATAATTAACCTGTCCCCATTCACGCAACCGGTAAACAGCAGAGCCAAGAGACAAACCCAAGACCGTCAAATTCCAAAGTTTTGCTCTTCACACACGCTGTTCCATGCTGTCATCGTGCAACAGTTTGCACACCTGATTCTTTGTGTAACCAGAGCGCTGAGGTCTCTTCCAGAATATCATTCTCCTAAGAACATCGCCTCTGCCCAGCTCTTTCTCTTACTGTTAAAGGAAATGAGCTAAGATAGCCTTCAGCTATGCCATCGTGGTAGTGCTTGGAAAAATTAATCCTGTGCCGTTTTGCATTTGTTGCTTGTGAATCAAACTGTGAAAGCTAATTTAAAAACTTTCACACTTGGTTTGAATGAGGACTGTCAGCTCTTGGGGAATGCTAAATTGTACACAATTAGTTCAAATGGTGCCACCTTGGCTGCCCAGCAGCCCCCCAGACAACAAGGCCCTCGCGGTCACCCCAGTGAGCCACGGAGAAGAAGGTTATAGAGAAGGTTCAGGCAAAACAAAGCATAGAGAAGTGTAAGCAGCTCAAGATGGGATTTTGCACTGATGTATCTGTCCTGACGTGTAATTCTATCAAGATGGCGTTCCCTCCCACCCTCCCAGGAATGACCGTGCTTTGTTGAGATCACAGACTTTGGAGCACACAGACCTGGGCTCGATTCCCAGCTGCAAGGTATAGCGACTGGAGTGAGTTCCCTAAGCCACTGAAGCCTTCGTTTCATCATCTGTGAAATGGGGATATCACAACAATCGTCATAAAGCTTTGTGAGGGTTGTACAGTGTGCGTGGAACACCTTGCCTCAGTGCCTCTGCGTATCAGAAGCCAGTCCCCATTTACTGCTGTTATTACGCCTGTCACGTGCTTCTCCGATAGGATGTGCATGCCCTGAGAGCAGAGACCCAGACAGTCTTGTTTATCTCGATGTTCCCCCAACATCTGTATTATCTTAGAGCCCGATCTTCTTCAAGACAGTATCATGTTTATTGTGAATAGTATTAGTAATACAGTTTGGACTCCGAGACGGGTCCTCAGTCTTGCTGCTGCTTGGCAGAGTGTAAGGGAAGGAGCACCACCCTCGACCCGAGGACCTGGTCCCCATCCTGGATGTGCTCTTTCCTATGGGCCAGCTGGGCCTTCCCAGGCCCTTGCTATCCTGGCACAGCGCTGAGCAAACACCACACCTCTGGCAAATAGTTTGGGATGAACCAATAACTTAACATATTGAAGCCTAGATTTTCTCATCTGAACAATGAAAATAATAACAACTGCCTTGAGAAAACAGACACAAGAGTAGTCTGTAAAGGCAAAGTTAGGCATGCATCAGGGTAAAGGTGATGAGAAGTAAGTGAGAGCCAGCAGGGATGACAGAAAAGCCACTGTTTCCTCTCCAGGCTCTGGCGTTACCAGCGAGTCCGTGTTTCAGCAACGTCACCTGTTTCAGCCCCTTCCTGCGTCTAAATCATAAGAGCCTCTATCTACATGATATTCAGCACTCAGTCACTTGACTCGGAAATTCTACAATCTTTCATAACTACCAAAGGAAAAAAAGATTTAATAAAAGAATTTTAATAACGGCAGTTCAATTTTAAGGCAAAAATAACTGTGATTACTTGGAGCCTCCCTAACATCTAAAATCTGATTAAAATGTGCCATCGTTTATGAGCTGAGATAGTTATCACATTTCATGGCCCCGCAATCACTGCCGCTGCCTGTGCACGCAAGAAACTCCAGATCGCTTCTTTTTCACACTTGCATTGTACTCTAATCCCTCAGGATCGAGAGCAATTTCAATGCACGACAGATACAAAAGAGAAAAAGGAATTTAACAGTTGAGTTACTGCTGCACGTCAGAAATTTAGGCACTTTAGAAACGTGGCTAGCATCAATATTATCATCATCATTAAAAGATGAAAACCCTGAGACTGAGAGAAGTAACTGGCCCAAGGTCACAGAGCTAGAAAGTGGAAGAGGTGAGTGAGATTGGAACCTAAAGCTACTTGGTTGCGGAGGCTGTGCCTCGCCTCCACACGACGGCTTAACGGGGCCAACGTCTAAATCACAGCTTCACTGTAATCAGCTCCAGCGTGGCAGGCAGCTCCTACCAAACTCAGAGAAGAGGGAGAGTCAGAGGGAGAAGACGGAGAAGGAATCCACATGCCCGTTAGTATTTTAGCTTCAACTTGATTTCACAGGTCGGAGTTTGCAAGCCTTCTGCACATTTCATTTGAAGAGTGTTACTCAGCTATTTTGATGTGGAAACAATTAGTATTTTAAAACATTCATCCTTTCAGCGAACATTTAATGACTAAGTAGTCATTCATTCATCAAATATTGAAATGGCAGTTGTCAAGGGGACCTTCCAGGCCACCCCATGTAAAATTGAACCCTGATACTTCTTATCTCTGCTTTGCTCTTCTGCTTATATTTTACTTAGGTATAAAACACACTGATGCAGATCTATAAGCTTGTTTATAAATCTCCTTTACTTAATGTATTTATCGTCATCTCAATATACCAAAAATGGAAGCTCTCCTTTGACAGGGATTTCCGTTTTGTCGCTGCTATTCCCTAATACCTGGAACAGTGTCTAGATTACAGGAGGCTCTCTGAAATATTTGTTCAATGAATGAATTAATTAAAAGCTGAGGTTACAGCAGTGTAAACAGATGGACTAATTTTCAGACCCATATGTCAAGTTCTCAAGATAGGCTGAGGGTTTTTTTTTTAAGTCTATTTACTGCAGACTATGTGAATTTGCCATTTACCTCCTTTGATTAGTCATTCAATAATTTTACAAGCATTTTATTGAGTACCTGTGGTATGCCAGACACTGTTTCAGGTGCTTGGATTCCAGTTGAGAACAAAACAGGTGAAATCCATGATGCTTACACACTGGTAGAAAAAACCAACAAATAAAACAAATTATATTTTCTATCATGTTAGGTAGTCATAAGAGCTATGACATCAACCAGGGTAAAAAGAGAGAGTGATTGGGCAGAGACAGGAAGGGGAGGGGCTAGTTCAGCTCAGGGTCAGGGAAGGTCCCTCTAAGAAGGTGAAGCTGTCAACAAATATGTTTATTCAAATCAGGAGAGGACCTGAGGTCAGCAGGGCAGTGGCAAAGTTATGCCCCACTGTATGAAAATGGTCCAAACATTCTCATTTGCAATCCTCAGCTTCCTTACTTGGTGCAGTGGGAATAATGACACTTGCCCTGCCTATCCTGCTGTGACCACGGGTGAAATATCCCATTTCTCTTACCCAGAAGATGAAGGGATTATATGACATGGTTTGTATGATCCCTTCCCGTTCTAATTTGCTAAGATTTTATTGATATGAAACAGCCCTATAAACTCTAATTTGCTGCACAAATGTATGAGATAATGGTCAGCACAACTGTGATTTTTATCATTATTCCAACAATCCACTTTGGTGTTGGAGTTCACAGCCCTCAGCAGCAAAGCACTCTTCATAGCCTCATTCGGATTTAAGTGATTTCAAGACATCACTGAAAATGTAAGTTGAATGGTAATTTCGTTCCTAGAGATGTTTTGTTATCTAAGCCACAATTTAAATGCCCATCCTCAATTCTGCTAATTATCAGCACTACTGGAGACTAAAATAGCATGGCTAATCCAAAGGCCTGTTCTAATTTGGTTTTAGGAGGTATTTTGGGATTTTTTTAAAGGAGCAGATTTGCCTTCCCAATCATCTTGTGCCTCGATTACTGCTAAAAACAGCAAGTGTTCAGTAGGCAAGAGACGTCAGGTAAGACGAGGGGGATTACAACACCGCTGTCTATGGGTGAGCTCTGGGGTTCCAGCACCCCACCGAAACTGCAAGAAAACTTCTTTGTTTCCATTCTAACCTCAAGGAGATGAATTAAACTTGAAAATTTTCCAGGTTCCTTTCTAGATGGCACATTTGGCTCTTGGATCACCATGACCTGAAACAATCAGTGAGGGTATTTGAGGTGCATGGGAATATAAATTCAGCTCAAATAACATATCAGCATGAGCCTGAAGGAGAAAAGTTGATGCATTCAAACTCACCAAGTGTTCCCATACCCCAGGCCAGCCGCTGAGAGACAAGAGTCCAGAGAGGAGCAAAGACTTGTCCCTGGCCTCCCCCTCCCCGCCCGGCCCCCGCTGAAGTCACTGTCTGCTGCCTGCCGTAGGAGTCAGATCACTGATGAATTAAGAAGTCCCCTAAACCACTACAGGGGCTTCTATAGGGACACGAACAGGATAGAGGGAGGATCAAAGGACAGGGCATGGTTTTGTCTGGGTTTATAAGGCAAAAGGCAGGTCTTAATGTTTGAGGTGACCCTTGAGCTATAATAAAGAAATGGTTGCAAAATACCTGCAAGGCAGGTGAAAAGCAGGCACTAATATGTAGTGTCAGGCCCAGTACCATGTGCCTCATTTAATCTCTAAAGTACCCAGTAAGCTTTGCCTGACTTCAACCATATATGCAAAGTCTGATCCATGTCACTTGGCTCTACTGGAAATGCCCTCTTGATTAACCCGCCACATGTGCTTTGGGCTCTTTTTTCTCTCCAATGACATTCCAACATACTCCAAGGAAGAAGCTATACGTGTCCTTAGCCTAAACCCTTCCCTCTGCCCAAATGCCGTGGTCCTCCCACAGAGATAAGAGATGTGTCCAGCCATCTGTACAAGAGTCACTAAAAGCCAACATAAAATTCAAATCCATTTCCTTCCCATAGGGTAATGGACAGAAAACCTTTGGCCTCTCATTCTAAAGATCACTGAAAATTCAATTCCTTTATTGAAAATAAGTTCTAGGCAAATAATGCTGACAGCTCCTACCATTCTAGAAAAGGTGAAACCTTCTTCATCCTGTCTGTACCAACTTGTCCTGAGACCCTGGGTCCCTCAACACAGCTCTCTATTGCTTCATTTTCCTTCTCTTTCAACTCTTCTTCATGCTCGAATTAGGATATTTTCCCTACCAAACCATCAGGCAATGATAGTTTCTCTTCTCTTTAACCTTCCTTTTGGAAAATACCCACCACATTCTGAGTAAGAAAAGATTTTGTTGGTGGCAGGATTCTGTGGACTGGGCTCAGTAGCACTAACACTGACTGAGCACCACACGTCTGTCTAGCCTTTAATTTTCTCAGAGTAAGCTTCCTCCACTAGACTTGTAGCTGTATTTCTAAAACATGGAAAGCTGTGGTTCCTTTTCTCTAAATGGGGAAGGAAAAGAAAAGAAAGGAAGCTCCCTGAAGAAGGTCCTCAGGGTTTTGAAATGTTTGAAAATAATCTCTTTTGCATTAATGCACAGACTAACATATTTCCCCGCTGTTGAATGATGCCTTTTCAGGACTCCTGATTAACGCATAGTCACTCCACTTAGGCACCTTCAAGGAAAAAGCACCATGAATTATTTCATTATCTGTGGAGAAATTCTGCATCAGGGACACACATCATGGTGAGGATTTTCCCTCCTAGGAGGGAAAAACAAAATAAAGATGTGGACAAAAACTAATTATACTCATCTGAACTTTGTCCAAGAGTCACTACGAAAGAATTATGTGGCTAGCACTAATTGTAGCCTCTTCACCTCAATCATTATGTCTGCAGAATCTCACCGTCATGTGGCTACCCTGACACAGACACATTTATTCATGGGCAAGAAATGGGAAGCACAGAATACTTCATCTCCATAGTGGGGAGCCATTGCAGTTGGCACAAATATCATACATGGATCTGGCTGCCACAAGCCCAGTGCGCCTCCTACTAGCCCATGCTGGCACATGACCCTGAATAGTTGCCCTGATCAACTATTCCTAATTGAGTATTTATCACATGCAAAGCCCTGTGATAAGTTAAACAAGTCTCAAGTCATTTAATCTTCATAGGATTTATGAGATAGACATGATTTTTATCCTCTTTTTTCTGTTTTTTTTTTTTAAATGAGGACATTAAGGGACAAAGAGCTTAAAGAACTGGTTTTAAGTCCACCAGCTTTGCAATGGTGTAGTTAGGATTTGAACACAGATCTGTCTGATTCCGTCCCTGTTTACTACCTCCTAACTTGCCATTATCATCCACCAATAAGAGGTGACCACCCTTGTCGGTTCAAAGCTGTATAATAACAAACCACATGCTAATGTCTGTTCATGGTAAATGCTTAGTGACAGGAACACGGGAAAAGCACATGCAGCTCCCACTTGGCCCTTGGAGCTGAACGGAATGAGCTTCCTCTGCATTTAGATCAACTTTGCAGGATGCTACTCAGGGGAAGAGGCAATAATTACAAATTCCTGATTGGCCAAGCCAATCGAAAGCATGCCTGTACCTCTGACTGGCACTAACAAGGGACAATGACCTTGGGGATGAAAGAGAAGTAAATCCCAAATTCCACACAAAGTCAAAACATTTGGCTTCAAGTGTCTTCAAAGAAAAATAGCTATTCGGGTCACATGCCTAACACTAAGATAAAAATGAATGTCCACTTAAATGAAAGATTACAGTGAACTTTGCTAACCACAGCCTGTGGGTTTGTAAAATGAGTCCATGGATTTGGCACACATAGAACTTACTTGCAAAATACTGAGCACCCTGTGCCAGGAGCTAGAAATTTAGAAATAAATAGGACAAGGCCTCTGACCTCAAAGAGTTTGAACGAAACAGAAGAGACAGGTATGTTGAGGTAGTCACATCAACAGCCCTTCCTCTTGTACCCTTGCCATGCGCTGGGCACCGTGCCAGCTGCTTCCTGTTCATTATCTCCTTAATGCAAGAGATGCACTATTGTCTGCAGTCTACGAATGAGAAAACTGTGGCTCAGCAAGGCTGAGTCACTTGTTCAACTTTCACAAACTAGCAAGTAGCAGAACTAGTACTCAAACCTAGGGTTTTCAGAATCCAAAGACTTAAATCTTAACCACAAAGTTATACTGACTGCAAGCTCAGAAATAATCATACTGCATCACAGCATTGCAAAGACAGAACAGAGATGTGTCCAAGTCCCAGAGGAGCCACCAAGGAAGATGGAATTCATCTGGGGGGATGAAGGAAAGATAGGGCTTCAACCTTCACAGGGCTGAATCAGGTTTTGAAGCATACCCAGGAGTTCGTCAGGCAGATAAAGGAAGGGAGCTGAACATTCAAGTCAAGAAGAACTCAGGGGACCACGGGCACAAAAAAGCACAGCCCACTAAGGAGTTGCAAGCAATTCTGTACGGCAATTACACAAAGTGATACGAAGGATGAGGATAACAAGTTGGTTGCAGATGTAGGCAGGGAAGAAGCTAAAAGGTCATATGTATACGTGTATATGAACATTACACACACTCATGCATGCATGCACAAACATCTTTTCATAGGATTTTCACAGAGCAGGGACTAACTTGAGTTTTACCAGCCCCCTGGTGTGAGTGCAAACAAGCAGAATTCAGCTAAGGCCATCATTGACTTTCATGCAGCCATTCAGCTGCAAACAGCCAGTCTACCAACACTGAGTTTGTATAAAACACCCACACATGCTTATTTCTCATTTCTTCCTGCTCAGAAATAACTACCCAACTACCTAGCACGTAAAATGTGGCATGTTTTGCACCTGTCATTTTCTAGGAGGCCTAGCTATAGTCACAAAGGAAATAAAGCAAAGTAGAGAAAGAATCAAAACTAAATGTAAAACGTGAGTACCTACAATCCCTTTACAGGAAAAAAAAACCATATTTCCAAATTCAAGGAGGTAGAAAACTTATACCTGGCTGACTTTGCTCCATCCGACACCACAAAGGCATGGCAAGGTGGAAAATGAATCAAATGAGGAGGTAAGAGAATTCTGATTGAGACCCCTCTCAGCTGCTGAGTCACCGTATGACCTGGAGTACCTCGTTTAACCTTGCTAAGCCTTGGTTTATCATCTGGAAATGAGCACAATAATATACCTGATGCCATGTTTGCAATAAGGATTAAATGTAAAAATGCACATAAAGTACTTAAGCACAGTAGATGACAAATAGTACTTGTTACAGCAACTTGAACATTTGTTAATATAATCTGAAAGTACTTTTGTCTAAAATTTGTTTTTTTAAACGTAAGAAGAGTTTAGGCTTGAAGAGCATGTGCCTAAAGTTAAAAGCCTGTACATGTCTAATACTACCAATAATAGCAGCTCAAGTTCATTGAGCACTTGCTATAGTGCCTTGCATTGTCTCACCTAAACTTCACAACCACTCTATGGCCTGGTAGGCACTATTATCACCCCCATTTCATAGATGAAGAAACCAAGGCAGAAATTAAATAATCTGCCTACAAATAAAACTTAAAGAAACTGAAGGAATAAGATTTGAACCCAGACATTTCTAGTAATTTAGAGACTTTCCTGATGTTATCTGTTTAAAATTAATTACTTCTAGGGTGTGACACTTAATTTTATGTGTCGATTGGGAGGTGTTTTGGTATAAGATTAATATTTAAATCAATAGACTTTGAATAAAGTAGATTACCCTCCATAAGGTGGGAGGGCCTCCCCAAATCAGCTTAAGGCCTCAACAGAACAAAAAGACCATCTTCCCCAAACAAGACAGAATCCTCCAGAAGACTGCCTTCAGAATTCATCTGCACCATCCACTCTCCTGTGTCTCAAGCCCACGGCCTAAAACAGCAGATTTTGGACTTGTCATCACTGCAAGAGCCCATTCCTTATAATAAATCTCTTTCCTTGCATGTACACATCATATCGGTTCTGTTTCTCTGGAGAAGCCTGACTAATGCATAGGGCTTTTCAGTGTTCCCTTCCACCCTTTTTTCTTTATCTTCTGAACTCAATTTATTCAGCAGATATTTTACTGTGTGCTTCACATGAACCATTGTGCTAGACCTGATCATACAGCTTGAAAGATGCTCTCTCTGTCCACAAGGAGGATACAGCTGCTCCATCCTATTCTGCCCATGGTTTTCCATTCCCTGTTAGTCCACCTGACTCCTCTCTGGATTACAAGATCCTTGAGGTGGATGGTGAGTCTCCTTTGTGCAACATCAAGTACAGGGCTTCCAAGAGACAACAGAGTAAATGCTCACTGGTGTTGGTAATGCCACGGCCATTTACTGTGTGTGCAAGGCCCCAAGCGAGATGCTCAGCATTCATTCCTGTCTCATTTTGTCCCAGTTGTAAGCAACAGACAGGGAGATGCCAGGAGGTCAGGAAACCTGCCAGAGAGCACACAGAGTTATTCACACCCAGGGCCGTCTGAGTCCAAAGCCAGTAGACTTCTCACCACCGCTGCGGCTACAGCTCCCTGCCTCTCCCCCTTCCAACTGCAAGTAACAGATGAGGCCCGGGATGAATGAGCAGCCCCAGAGCTCCAGGGCCTTCAGCCAAACTTCACAAACATACAACTTCATAGCTTACACGAGGCGAAGTATAAAAATGAAGGCAGCCGGATATTATCTATAAACACCTCAAAGCTTCTTTTCCTTTCACTTAAAAATTCTCTAGTAATTGTTTTTACTGCAGTTAATCATAAAAATGAATCACCTCAAATTTTTGAAAGAAATTCTCCTTCAAAACCTGTCAACTTTGTGCCATGAATTCATTTATTATGAGACCACATGATGCCTCCAAGTACTGCATTTTATTTAAACGTGACATTTTTTTCCACTCTGTTTTGATTCCACATCTGAAAATCGCTTCTATCAATCTTTCGTCGGAGCCAAATAGAACTGTTTTGCTCACTGAAACATTACATACAGACTCGGGGTCCTAGAATGAAATTAAAAATAAAATAAAGTAGTATCTAGCTGACATTCATAGCATCATATCCAGAGAGACCGTAGATCTGAGAACTGCCTTGAACCTACTTCCAAGATAAAAAAAAAATCAATCAATCCTAATCCTTTTGGACCTTAGATCATTTCAAAAATCCAAAGACTTATGTGGGCTGATTTTTCTTTTTGTGATTCAATTTTGGAAATTGTTTACTACTGTGATTTTGAAAGAGGTGTGACATCTTCAATGAAATTGCCAGGCTCATTTGAGACATCGATTGTGAGCCACGATTTTCCACATCACTTGATGTTGGGTTGAGGGTGGGGGGCTGGGATGTGTGCTATATATTTGCATTCTTCACAATGCATCATTCTCTTTCTCACGCAGGCAGCAAAAAGGTACATCCAATATTGCATTACGTTCTTCTTTCATTCATGACTGTGTTCCACATGGGCCCCGACAGTCTGAAAAAGGAAGTATTGCCCAGGTTCTAAGGATGAAGGGGACCCTGACCAATCCATCATGCTTTGTGTGCTAATGACAGACTCATGCATAAGACCTACCATAGCTAGAGAAAGGCAGCAGGCATGAAAAGGGCTGAATCAACTGTCAGTGGTCTGGGTCTGAAGGACTGCAAGCTATGAACAGAATTTTCAATCAGGATTTCCCCGATTCATCATGCTATTGGGGAAGGGAGTACAGTGAGAGAAGTTTGCATGGGCATATTCCTCCATCAGCCCTGCCTTCTCCCTGATCAGCAGAATGAAGTCTTATGGGCCATGGAAGATGGACCCAAAGAATGAAACTTGGAAAGATCTGCGAAAGTCGGGCAAATGGATGCCAGGATGAAACAACACTCAAATTAATCTCCAAGATACAATCATGACCAGAAGCCTCTGATTTCTTCCTTCCTTCTTCCCCTCTTTCTTCTTTTTTCCTTCTCTTTTGCTTCTTTTCTTCCTTCCTCCCTTCTTTCCTTTCTTCCTTCCTTCTTTATTATTATTATATTATTATATTCTTCCTTCCTTCTTTATATTCCTTCCTGGCTTATCTTCCTTTCTTTCCAGCCTTCTTTCTTACCTACCTACTTACCTATCCACCTTCCTTCCTCCCACATTTATAAATCACTTACAGAGAAAATGGTTCCCTGATTGACGAATTCACAGTCTACTGGTAGAGGGTCATCCACACACACACCGCCACAATAGAGAGTGAAATGCAACACGGGTGCTATGAGGACGCAGTGGAGTTGGGAGTGGGGTGTACTTGGAAACGATGTTTAGAGAAGCTTCCTAGGTAAGGAAGCAGCATGTCGCCAGCAGGGCAAATAGCCCAGGCAAAGGCACAAAGACAAAAGGACATGGTATTTTCAAGGAAATGCAGTCAGATCTGTGGAGCTAGAGCATAGTTTATTGGGGAGTGATATGAAATCAGTCTGGAGAGGTAGACAAGCCCCTGTTATGAAAAGCTTTGTACATAAGAGTTTTATGAAGGCAATGGAGAGAAATTATAGGCTTTAAGCAGAAGTGGCAGTGTTGACTAGCTTTTTAATTAAACCTCAATAAACACATAAAACATACGCACACACATCCTCTGTAAGCATGTCATTTAAAATTGCAACCTAACTCACTAGTTACTCCTCTTCCCGACTTTATTATTCTCTGCCACACTTTCCACATTTAGTCCCAGATTTACTTATTGATTTTATTTATTGTCCATCTGCCTCCACTGAAACAGAAGCTCCACGGGAACAGGGATTTTGGTTTTGTTCATTGTCTTCCCTGCACCTAGAACAATATTTAGCATATGGTACATAATTGATGAATACTGATGAACACATACAGTCTTTTCAAAGATAGTAAAATCCATTTGCCTCAATATTTTATTAGTATTTAGAGAAAAGCTCTTGTGTTTCAAGTGGACGCATCATCTAATCATTAATCCAGTCTTTGGATCTGTAGAATGCAGGCAAAATGCCTACTTTAAGTAGATAAAATGAAAAGTTCTGTAGAGAATTTAGAAGAGTAACTGACATACAGTATGTTCTCAATAAACTTCAACTATTGTTTTATGTTTTGTTGGTATCACATTTGTTCCCACTCCCTGGGAAGCTCCTGAAAACAAGAACCAAATCTTAAGTCACCCAGCACCTATCAGGAGCTCAATGAGTGGCTTCTGACTCATGGAATCCGAACCATCAACCCAATGGATTCTCTCATTAGTTCAGAAGGTGAATAATCTTCCTAGGATATTCCTAAGCATTGCAATAAGCTCTATGCAGACAGAAAGAAGTCTTGGATATATAAAATACTTTTCAAACAATGCGATTTGTAGGCCCAAAGCTCAGCTAGGCCAAAGGAGGGTCCTAAAGCCATGTGGCGCTGCTTCCTGGGGGTACTGACACCATCCACCATGACACCATCCTATAGCCACCACAGCAATTTATAACATTGTTTGAAATTTTAACTGCCTCCTACAACAGACCATATGCATCCTAACGAAAGGAAATCACCACTGGAGAAGCATTACTGGGTAGTGGTTAAGAGCTTGGGATGTAGTACCCAACCCCTGGGTTTGAATCTCAGCTGTGTCACTTTCTAGCCATATGACATTTTAGAGAGTTACTTAATCTCTTTCTTCCTAAACTATGCATTGGGAACAATAATGACCCAGCCTTACAAGGTCACTGTGTGGATTGAGTCCATCCTCTAACCAGAAGCAATTAGAACAGTGCCTGGCACACAGTACATGTTCAAAAATGTTATATTTTTATCATCACTACATCCTAGCACGTAACAGCTGCCCAAGCAGTGCTTATTGAATTGACGATCTAATATAAACACATCTGAATTTCCTTTAGTTGACTCCTAAAAACAATAGAAAAGGGGCCAATACCCAACTCAAGCCCTATCCCTACTCAGAGAAATGTTTTAAAAGAAATACTGGTTAGTAAGAAGGTTCTGCCCCTTCCTGGTTGTATGATACGGGGCACAACCTCTTGTCTTCACCTGTAAAACTCACCTGTCTCCCAAGGTTGCTCTCTGGCTTGATCAGGTAATATCTTATCCGGTGCTTTATCAGCCCTAGAGCACTATTAAACACTAGGTGGATTCTTCAGTTTCTTCTATCAGTATTTTACAGTTTTCAAAGTAAAGATCTTTACCTTCTTGGTTATATTTGTCCCTAGGGTTTTTGTTTTTGTGGGTTTTTTTTTTTTTGTAGCTATTGTAAATGGGCTTGCCTTCTTGATTTTTTTTTTCAGATAGTTCACTATTAATGTTGAAAAACACTACTGATTTTTGTATGCTGATTTTGTATCCTGCAACTTTACTGAAATTGTTTATTACTTCTAACAGGTTTTTGGTGGAGTCTTTAGGGTTTTCTATGCATAAGGTCATGTCATCTGCCAACAGAGACAATTTAATTTCCTCCTTTCCAACTTAGATCCCTTTTGTTTTCTTTCTCTTGGCTAATTGCTCTGTCTAGGACTTCCAGTTCTATGTTGAACAGAAGTGGTGAAAGTGGGCATCCTTGTCTTGGTCCATATCTTAGAGGAAAAGCTTTCAACTTTTCCCCACTCAGTATGATGTTAGCACTGAGTTAGTCATATAATGGCTTTTATTGTGTTGAGGTACATTCCTTCCATATCTAATTTGTTGAGAGTTTTTATCATGAGGTGATGTTGAATTTTGTCAAATGCTTTTTGGGCATCTACTGAAACTATCACATGGTTTTTGTCTTTCATTCTGTTAAAGTGCTTTATGTTTATTGGTTTGTGTGCTGAAAGAAATTGAAGAAGACACAAATAAATGGAAAGATATCTGTGTTCATGGGTTGAAAGAATATTCTTGAAATGACCATACTACCCAAAATGACCTACAGATGTAATGCAATCCCTATCAAAATACCAATAACTTTCTTCACAGAAATAGAAAAAAAATCCTAAAGTTCATATGATACAACAAAAGATCCTGAATTGCAAAGAACAAAGCTAGAGGCATCACAGCCTAATTTTAAAATACACTACAAAGCAATAGTAACCCAAATAGCATGGCTCTGGCTTAAAAACAGACACATAAACCAATAGAATGGAATAAAAATTCCAGAAATAAATCCATGTATTAATGGCCAACTGATTTTTGACAAAAGAGCTAAGAACTCACAATGGAGAAAGGATAGTCTCTTCAATAAATGGTGCAGGGAAAACAAATAAACTCAAAACAGATTAAAAACTTAAATATAAGGGTCAAAACTATGAAACTACTAGAAGAAAACATAGGGGAAAAGCTCCATGACATTGGTCTGGGCAAGGACTTTTTGGATACATCTCAAAAGCACAGGCAACAAAAGTAAAAGCAGACAAATGGGGTTACATCAAACTAAAAAGCTCCTGCACAGCAAAGGAACTAATCAATAGAATGAAGAAACAACCTACAGAATGGGAGAACATATCACAAACTATACATCTACTAAAGGGTTAATATCCAAAACATAATATGTAGGGAACTCAAACAATTCAATAACAAAAAAATAAACCTGACTAACAAATGGGTAAAAGATCTAAATAGACATTTCACAAAAGAAGACACACAAATGTCTTCATATAGCCAACAGCTATACAAAAAATTGCTCAACGTTACCAATCATCAGAGAAATGCAAATCAAAACCACAGTGAGATCTCACCTCGCCCCAGTTAGAATGGCTGTTATCACAAAGAAAAAAATAACAAGGGTTGGCAAGGATGTGGAGAAAAGGGAATTCTTATTTAGGTGGAAATGTGAATTAGTACAGCCATTATAGAAAACAGCATGGAGGTTCCTCAAAAAATTAAAAATAGTACTACCATATGATCCAGAAATCCTACTACTCGATGTATACCCAAAGGAAAGGAAATCAGTATATCAAAGGGATACCTGCACTCCCATGGTTATTGTGGCCCTATTCACAATAGCCAAGATACGAAATCAACCTAAGCATCCATCAATGGATGAATGGATAAAGAAAATGGAATACACAATGGAACATTATTCAGCCACTAAAAATGAAATCCTGTAATTTGTGACAACATGGATGAATGTGGAGGACATTACGTTAAGTGAAATAAGCCAAACACAGAAAGAAAAAATACCACATGATCTCACTCACATGTAGCATCTAAAAATGTTGATCTCATAGAAGTAGAGATTATAATGGTGGTTATTAGAGGCTGGCATGCTTGGAGGAGAGAAAGGTTAGGGAGACTTTGGTCAAAGCATACATAATTATAGTGGAGGAATAAAGTGTAAGAGATCTATGTACACCAAGGTGATTATAGTTAATGACAATAAAATGCAAAGAGAATGCTCTCGCTACAAAAACAACTCTGTGATGTACTGAATTTGTTAATTAGCTAGACTTAACCAGTCCACGATGTATACATATTTCAAAACAACATGTTGTACATGACAAAAAAATGTAATGTTATCTGTTAATTTAAACACATAATTTTGAAAAAAATTTAAAAATCCCGACTCCAAAAAGAAAAAAAAAAAAATACCAGATGGTATTACAAACAGAAACACCCCAGTCACTCAGCAACAGAGAGGGTTAAAAAAAAAACTGCACATCAAACTACTTTGTCTTCTTACATTTGTGCAAAATTAAAATGACTCTTTGCAGAATCCAATTTGGATAAGCCCATGTCAATACTACTAATACAAGCCATCACTAATGACAAGATTGATAGCTCAGGAGGGCGAGTCATTTCATGTTCGCTGTGCATCATGTTTAATTCGCCAAAAGGAGTTTCTGTGTATAATTAATGCGCTTTTCTTCCTGCCTTCATTTGGAAACATGTAAAGGGTCTCTAGGGAATTCTGTAAGTTAGAAACAATTAATAAAATAAAACCACTTAATTAAAGAGAATAATTGGAGCCTATTTTATAACAGAAAATGGAGGGATAAAAATCACTTTGGAAACACATTGTACAAAAATTGCTGAGTTTTAAAAGAAAGAACAATCTGCAGACAGAACACATGTAAGTCATGATACCGGACTGATTTCCCAGGCCCTTTGTTCTAAAATGATTGAAATCCAACTGACTTAACATGTATATGAAATGCGTGAGTACGGGCCCTCCACTGACAAGTCTCATTCTTATGTAGGAAAACTTCAATCCTTCATTATTTCGATGCACACTTACAGCACCTTTTATATGCCACGTATGTAGGAGCCCACAGGTAAAAAGCAGCCCCTCCCACTGCCTTCCAGAAACTCTTAGTTAGGGGTACAGAGAAGTCCATACACACAATTAAAATGCTGAGGGATGTGCACTGCGAGAGAACAGAGGACAGCACAGAGCACAGAGGGAGGGCTCCCATCCCAGCCTAGGAGAAACAAATAATGCTTTCAGATGCCCTGAGTTTTCAGAAAAAAGAAATGAGCATCTAGCAGCACTGAAAGGGGAAAATGCAACGACAGATGTAACATCATATACTGAGTCACAGACACACGAATGCACACATTGCTTTGGTGATTTACATAAAACTCCGTATGTCCCAAGAAGAGAGTATATGTTTGAGAGCAGAAAGAGATGAAGATGGAAATCAGATGGGGAAGGAGCATGGACATGAAATCAGATAAGTAGTTCAAATCACATAATTACGTGACCCTATATGTATGTAACATCTCCAGGCTTCAGTTTCCTCTTGAATAAAAATGCAGGTCTAGGAACACCCAGATGGTAGCACACTGAATTATGGTTCCTAATATCTGTGTCCTTCCAATAAAAAGATTATTCACCCCTGTCCTTTGTCATGTGACTACCATCACCTCAAGGCAGGTAGACAATATTCCCTGCGCCATTGTCAGGTTTGGCCATGTGACTTGCTTTGGTGAATGGAATATGAGTGGACATAATGTACACCAAAACCGAGCAGAAACTGTAAACACACATGTCATTCAGTTGAGACTTTTGCATTTCTGCCCTCTGACATGAGAACCACATACCCAGATGGGGCTGTTCTCTGAGCCTGAATTCCTGGACTGAAAAGACTTTTTGGAATAGAGCTGATGAGAGCTGCAGCAAATCTAAAGAACTACTAGAATCCTGGTGCGGCTTGTTGCTACTACAGCAAAAGATCACCAACACGTAGACTAATGACTAGCTCATAGCCCAAGAGGAAGACAAACAGGCAATGATACAACAATCAGAAAAGTGTCGTGCTAAATATATGCATAGGATAGTATTGAAGAACCAATAACTTATCTAAAGACACTTATCCCATATTAGGCATTTAATCAATGTTTGATTCCTTCACCTTGGACTTTCCAGGAAGAGGCGAAAGTCTCAGAGTTAAGCGATTACAAAGAAGGTCAAGCCAAAGCATGAATATATTAAATTGTTCCATATTCGATATCTGCCATCAGATTTAATTGGACATATTGCAGCCTCTCATACTTATTTTGGGCAAGTCCTTAAGCTATTTGTACCTCAATGTTCTCATCTGTAAATGGACAAAGCAACACTACCTACCTCAAACAGCAGTTCAGGAAATTAAATTCGTTTTGTCACATGGAGTCCTTAAAACAGAGCCTAGCACACAACATTTGCTCAATAAATATAAGCCATTGTTAGTATTTGTTACTATTATTTTTTAATAACTATAAACTTGCTGCAATTTACTTAGGGAGATTATGCCTACACCTTCTCAATGACACCAACTGTAAAACATTTTTTTTATGTTTAACTATAAACTGATCACCCACTGCTATGGTTTGAATGTTTGTGTCCCCCTAAAATTCACATGTTGAAACCTAATCATGAATCAATGGCATTAGGCAGGTGGGGGATTCTTGAAGTGATTAGGCCATGAGGGCTGAGCCCTAGTGAGTGGGATTAGTCCCCCATAAAAGAGGCTTCAGAGAGCTGCCTTCCCCCTTCCACAAGTGACAATGCAACTCAAAGGTGCCATCTATGAACCAGAAAGTAGGCCCTCGCCAGACACCAAATGTGTCAGCACCATGATCTTTACAAGCTACCCAGTTTATGGTATTTTTAATAGTAGCCCGAATAGACTAAGACATCCACCTCAAATATAATCATGCATGTGCACACACGCACAAAAACACACACACACGCACTCACTACCGATACAAAATCCTTTATCCTTTACAGTTAACTCTCTGTCACCATCTTTGAATAAATAATAAGCAAAGTTGTTTTCAAGTCCTTTGAAATCTTTTAGTGAAAATACATGGTCACGAAATATTTGGGCAGTGTATAGTACACCTCACAAGATAGGTTACTACTTTTCATTTCTTAGATGAATTCCTTACAATGAGTTTCCATTGTAATTTCACAACTCCAAAGTATTTGCTCAGATCATTAAAAAGCAACCTTTGAAAGTTTATTCATTCGTTGGCAAAATGGATCTATCTGTCTTCAAACGGTTGGTCTGTCGTCTTAGTGACTTTAGTATCTAAGTCAGTGGGTCTTCAACTTTGAGAGTTACAGATCCCTCTCACAGTGACAGAAACAGTGGACACCCTTTACAGACAAACACATGTCAAGAATTCAGAATCCTGGCCTCATCCTCTGAGGTTCCACAGCCGAGAGACGATGGCACGCCAGGCCTCTGATGAAAGAGGTGTGTGGATGAAGGACTCCCACGGCATAAAGTAGTTCCTGACTGCAAGTATGAGGGACGGAGGCCCAAGCAGATCTCACCCAGAACAAGTGTCCAAAAGCCGCTGACTGGGCGAGCCAACTACGGCTCAATTCCTGTGCTCAACTTCCTCACTGCAAAATGGGGATAGTATCAGCTCTCACCTCATAGTGTTGCTGTGTAAACTAAATGCGGTAAGATATGGAGAGTGCTCTGCACGGTGCCTGGTCCATCGTAAGCTCTTCATAAATACGAGCTGCTGCTCCCATCACAGGCTGCAGGACCCTGAGGCCCCCAAAGGGGAATAACTGCCAAGGTTGCACAGCTCATCGGTGGTATGACGGGATGAAGTGCCGGGGGGCTGCGTGAAGCCAGCTTACGAGGGAGCCAAGTGCAGCAGCGAACGAACCAAGACTCTAGAAATAAGAAGTGCTAAAATCAGCTGATATTTGTTTGTAGCTCAGCTGTTCCACTGCACCAGCTGCTCGGAACTTTCAGACGTGTCCTAGCGCAGCACAGAATCACCCCGTCCTATATTCATTCCATCAGCCTCAAATCTAATTTCAGTCTTCCAGAGATTTTTTTGAAAGGGACCTAAAATTGAATATCTATTCCTATTTATAGTAAAGGGACATTTCCTAAGAAAGTGCCTTGTAAGGAAGGATTCAGATCTCTTCCCTCAGCAGTTTTCCCCCTTGGCCATTTTGGGTCTATTCTGATTTCTTCCCTCACTGAAGCATGTCTGAGGCTCTCACTGCTGACGGAGTAGCAGCTCACTGACATGTTCATGGCTATGGAGAGTGCCTAGGGCTGGCGTTAACAGGACCAGGCCCAAGAGCAGGCATCAGTGCCCCAACTTTGGGGAAGGGAAGAAAATGATCTCAAGAGCAAATGCCAAGCATATTTCTAGAGAGTACTGAAGAACCAGCCCAAATGAAAATTCTACAATTATAACATCAGTAGCATGAAAAATTATTTAAAATTAAAAGACAAACTGTCAGACATGTGATCTGGTCAGGGGTGAGCCAAACTAGGACAAGAGGCCTGGGTTACTGGCCCCACACTGCCATTCGCTGGTTGGGAAACCTAGGAATCACCCTGCTGTGTACCCAGGCAGAGACAAGATACCAGACTAAATGGTCTAAGAAGACCTTTTCAGCTTAAGAATATAACTTGAAAATTATATTTAGCTTATATAATTATATTCAGTTTACAGGTCCCTTATATATAATAAGGGACTGAAGAATATTTATAGCAATGTATTTCCTAATAGTCAAAAACTGGAAACTAGCCAAATGCCCCCCATTACTAGATCAGAAAATAAAGGGATACTCTTAAAATGGAATATTACACAGCAGTGAAAATTAATGAACTATATCAACACACATCAATATCAAGAAATCTTGAAACTACAGTGAGAATCAAAGCCACAAGAACATTCACAATATGATTCCATTTATATAAAGTTCAACAGCAGGCAAAATGAAATGAAATAATAAATTGTTTTAGGGATACATATGAAATGACCTCAAGGAAATGATTAATATAAAATTCAGGCTAGAGCCAGGCACAGTAGCTCCTATCTCTAACCCAAGCTACTCGGCAGGCTGAGGTAGGAGGACTGCTCCAAGGAAGGAGTTTGAGACCAGCTTGGGCAACATCACAAGACCTTATCTGTAAAAAAATTTTAAATTAAATTTAAAAAATTCAGGCCAGAAGTTACCTGGGGCGGCAGGGAGCAGGATGTTATCAAGGAAGGGCCTTTAAGTGGCTTCTGAAGACTCATGACATTCTACTTCTTGGCCTGAGGAGTAGGCACCAGGGTTTTTATTATCATTGTTCATTAAATCATCCTCCTATAGTACCACAGACTCTTTTGTATATATTCTACACTTCATAATACAAAATAGGTTATATTAGAAAAAATAGCCTAAAGGGCCTCAATATTTTAAAAAGAAAGACTATTATAATATGTTCCAACCAAATACATAATACAACATTAAACCCCACAACAATTTGAAGACACAGGTAATATTAGCAATATCATCAGCGTGCAGATGAGGAAACCGTGGTTCTGAGCAGTTGAGTGAAGTAGAGAGACCACAATTCAGGTGAGGTCTCTCTGATTGCAAAATCCATGTGCTATTCACTATGCCAGGCTTTTGGTACACGGGGCAAGTATAATTACTCTCCCCATGCTACAGAGAAGGAAAGAGGCTCAGAAAGATGTTGCATCTTGCTGGAGGTTGCCCAGGAATTTATAATTATAAGGGCAGAAGTGAATAATCTGACCCTAAAAGTCCAGGCTCCTTCTGGTGTGCCTTGCTGAGTCCTATAAACTGTAGGCAAGGAGAAACTGGTATTTACATGCTAGCTGCAAAAGAGAGAAAACATACTAAGCATCTCCAATTTATCCCCTTTTGAACTAGTTTACATGAGGTCAGAGACTGATTCAGGTCCTGAATCGGTGAGGTCAGGTCTGATTCATGCAGCAGTAGAAAGATGGCAGAAAGTCAGGACAGTGCAAACTGGCGGCCAGAATACAATTTTCATATCCAAATGTGCCCTGCTCTTTGCAGGACCAGCTTTCGCCAAGGACAGTGTGTGCAAATACGTGCAACTATGTGCCTGCCTTCCTCCTCCCAGACCAAAATAGCAAAATGGCTTTACTCCACTCTGATATATTCTGATATCTATGGATTTTCCCATTTAAATAGGGCTATTATCTTTCCTATTTATGAGTTTGTTTCTCATCTCAGGAAATTTCAACCCACATATAAGCTACAAATATGCTTCCTTCCATTTTTTGTTCCTTACTCTTAATTAGGTAGTAAAATGCAACCCACCTACGCGAACAAGACGAGTAAAAGAAAGTAATAGCTAAATGCATTTTTTACTTTCCACATAACGATTTCTTAAGCGGAGAGCCAGGAAGTCCCCTCCAGCAAACCATGCAGCGCTTCCCCCGAGATGGAGGGTTGGGTTGTTTACACCCATCACCAAATGTCAGAGCTGAAAGGGACATCAGGAATCCGCCCCATTATCTAGCACAGTGTTTGGCATATGGCAGTGGGTTATAAAATGTCTGAAAAGTAAATAAAAGCTCATAATTACAGTAGTTAATACATATAGAAAAAGCTTATCAAAAGTCAGATACTATTCTAAGGATTATACCTACATAAATTAATTCATTTTTACAATAATCTCAAAAGTTGTGCTGTTATTATCCTCACCTTAAAGACAAGGAAACAGAGGCTCAAAGTGATTAAGGAACTTGCCCAACATCAGCAAGTGACCTCCAGTGAGTGACAGAGCCGAGATCCACGCTGTCGGCTTCAGAGTCTGTGTTTTTAATTCCCACGCTGCTCTGAATATTTCTTAGCAGAGATAAGAAGAATGAAGCCCAGGAATGTAAAATGACCATATAAGTCACACAAAATGGTACTCTGGAAAAAAGTAAGAGTGTTGAAGCCTAAATGACAGTTTCCAATCAGAGATAGGTACCTTACTTATTTGGGGACCTGAGTGACACACATTTCCAAAGACCTACCAGGGCTTGAGCACCAGTGATTCAAAGATTGCAGAACTGGTATCAGTCTAATATTTTACATGTTTCCATTTCTTCCTTTGCAAAATGAAGCCAGTAACACCCACCTCAGCAGACTGCAGTGAGAACGGGATCAGTAAAAGAGCAAATGCTCCCAAAATGGCAGAAATGAAAAGAAACCATGCAAGTTCATGTCTAACCATCATGCCATACGCCTAACCTCCCACTGAATATGGGTAAATTTATCGAAGTGGTATTTTCACTTCCCACCTCCCAGAACTGGCAAAAGGCTTATACTGGAAACACACTAAAAAGGTCACAAATCAAGGTTGGGGTCAGTGGGTGGAGACTGGAAGGATTAGCTCAGGATTCTAGGTAGGTAACCATTACATTTGCTCCATCACAGTGACAGAAAATACCCAACGAATTAACCCAAATCAAAGGGATACGCAATAGTGCTTAATGGTTACAGCTGGACTGCCGGAGCTAGACAGACTCAGTGTTGTGCCCCGACTCCTCCACCTGCTGGCAGCAAGTCAGGCAACCTCTCCAGGGCTTGGTTCTCATTCCTGCTGTGGGCGCTGTGAGGATTCATGACCGTGGCTAGCACAGAGCAAGAGCTTCATCGGTGAGAGTAAAAACCTACAACCCATAGGATAAGGGAGAGACAGGAAAGAGAACCAACCCTCCCCCAGGGGTAGATGTCCGAGTAGTATCAAGATGATATATTCAAAGGATTATTTAAGAAGAAGAAATTAAATAGTCAGAAAACTATATTTTTCCCTATAGGCCTAAGTGTTTAATATTCTTAATAAACATTTTTCTTTTTCCACATTTTGCCCATCTACCACAAATAGAAAAGTAGCAGATGAGAAATATGAGTGATGCACATATCTGTCCCCAAGCATTGGTCTACAAAGTGGATATAGAGGACATTCTATTATATTGAACAAACAATTAACATTCACAGAATGTATACCTCCATGTAATTACATCAGCTCCCTGAATCCTAAACAGTCTTGTACTCCCAGAGGTGGCACAGCTTCTGGGGTTGGGCTCTGGATTCAGGCTTGGGATAAAATCAAGGCTCTGCTAGGGGAAAACTCCTCCCCTAGAACATGGGGGTCATGCTAATACCCACGTACTTAACACGGGGCCAGAGCCCTAGTGCGGGGGGCGGGGGAAGAAGGTCTGGGTGACTATATGGAAAGTAAGTGTTACTGTAATGATCTTGTTGATTTTTGCTGCACGAGGGTAAGAATATTACTGAGTGACCGAACTGACATCATCCAGCTACACAGTCAGGGCACTAAGTCTTAAACGAAGGCCTGTGTTCTCCCATGGCGTTACATTGACTTTCATTCCGGCTTTTCTTCCTGGCTCAGCGTTTCTTCTCAGCCCTTGTGATGAACACCCCTCTGCCTGCAATGACCATCACATTCCCTGGTTTCACCTGCAACAAGAACCTTCACTGACATCTCCCCCGACCCCCATGACACCATCTTCTTACCTCTAATTCTGGGCTCTCCAGGCACTGTCTGCTTGCTTCTCAGTGTCCTCACTAAAAGGTGAGCTCCTGAGGTCAGAGGCCACGTCTTGCTGACTGCTGTGTCTTATCACCCAACATAGAGCAGCAGCTCAGGAAATATTTGCTAATGAATGAATGATTGCAACAAGGAGGGTGCAAACTAAAATAAAAAGCTGGATGTCTTAGAGAAAGGATAACTGACCAGGGAACAGACCTGGATTCAAGTTGCAACTTTGCCAGTAACTGGCTTGTTTTTTTTTAAATTTCAACAGAATAATTTCCATTCTCTAGACCCCTGTTTACTCATAAAGTAAAAGAAAAGAGTTGCACTTGACTAAGTTACTCTATTTTGGTCCAATGTTTTAGCAGTCTGGGAAAACCACTGTGCATGTGAATCTGATGTCTAATTTTACTGGGGTAAGGGAGAGTGAGAAAGAGAGAAAGAAAAACCAAGATTTAAAAGACAAACAGCAAAACAAAACCTGTGACCTTGGACAAGTCATTTCAACTCCCAGCGACTTACGGTTTCTTCATCTGTGAACAGAGAAGGTTGAACTAGGTACTTCTTCCATCCTTCCTGATGTTCCACTGAAGTGCCTTTTAATTCCACTTTCCTCCTGCAGCCTTGAGTCCTGACCTAGAAACCCACTGTACCTTGTAAATATTCTTTACAGTCCTTTTAAAATTCACACCATTGCAATGGTCAAAGCCTAGAAAATGAATATGAATATAAAGTGTAAAAAGTGATTTCAAACACTTTTCAGTAACACTAAACTTGTGTGCCCTTTCAGCGTAAGTCTTGGGAATGGCTGCTGTCCTTCGACTTTTTTAATTTTAAATGCAGACCTTCAAAATAGAGCCATCACCCTAAGTTTAGTTCTAGCTCTGGCAGGACAGCCAGAGGAGTTATGGGAATAAGAAGGAGCTATATGCACAGCTGTGACCATCTCGGGCTATAAAATAAAATAATCCATCCCCTACTGCACCAGAATGTTCTCCCTCTCGCCAGTGTGGATTCAGAAAGACCAGACAGGCCTCCTTAGACCTGGACCCCAGAGGCATCAGGCATGAATTTCAAAGGAGGCAAAGTAAACAGATCTCACAGGGTGGCCCCTGTGGAGTATCCCATATCCCACTCACAGTCTGCTGCAGTCGCCACAAAAACACATCTCTGTGGCATGTGGCCACGGATGTCCTGTTAATTCATTATTTTAATGTACTTTTTATATGGCAGGTAGCCATTCAACCAACATCTACTTAATCTCTGCTATGTGCCCGTTGCTATTTAGACACTGGGATAGAAAGAATGATAAAAACTCAGTAATTTTTTCGTGGAAATATATAAATACATAATATATATATGTATACACACACATACGCACACATACAAAAATATACATTTATGGAAGTACCTAATGGCAGGTAATTGGTTTCCCTTATTCATTCGACCAGTATTTCCTGGGGATTCATCACTTGCCAGGCAGCATTAGGCCATGGGGATACAGAAAACTCACAGTCCCACCCTCAGGACTCGGATCTTAGAAGAGAAAAAGTCAACAGAGAAACAAGTATCTTCAGTGCTGAGGTTTGCATCTGCATCTTGTTTTAAACTCTGAGAGTCACTTCATTCTGGATGTAGAACACTGAGGAGCTTGACTGGACACAACTGTAAAACAGTGATTCCCAACCTGGGGCTATTTTACCTGCCAGGAGATAAATGTTTGAAGACATTTTTGATTGTCCCAAGAGGTGGGAGGAGGTGCTACTGGCATCTACTGGGTAGAGGCCAGGGAGGCTGCTAAATATCCTGCGAGGCACAAGCTAAGAATCATCGGCACAAAATGTCAATAGTACTGAGACTGAGAAATTCTGCTTAAGGTGTGTTTGACCATTCTAAAAGTATCAGGGTCAAACTTTAAAACTCAAGGATATTTACAGAATTAGAAAATTCAGCAGTGAAAAGTCCTATGGTTAAGTTTAAAAAAAAAAAATCTAAAGAATCAAAGAAAAACTATTCAATTGGATTTGCATGGAAATAATAAACATTCGCAGGAATGCATTAATATTTGCCTTACCCAAGAGGAAACTCAGGGACATTCACAAATTACGACTATTTCTTTATATATGCTATAAAACAGTGTGTTTAATATCTCCGGATTCACACGGGGGAGAGCAGTGCCCAAGTCTGCCTTCGGATTTGCACCTTGTGGGGCCTGCTATTTAAGACCTTCCATCTCCCGGTTACAAGAAGAACTTATCTCCAGAAAGACACATGGGCCCTGAGGCCCAATTCAAGATTTGAGGACGGCTGTAACTCAAGCATCAGACAATCAATATTCCAATTTGGAATTTAGCACTTTGGAGCTTGAACATTCAGAAACACACATAAAGGATCTGCTTATGATTGAGGCCCCAACTCATATTTATAATATAATCACCTAATAAAAACGGTAATGACCTCAGGCTGACTTTACATAGCACGCTGTGGCACGCGAGCTCTATAAAAGGATTTTCACAGAACCTGCCTTCAAGAAAATACATCTAAAGCTCCTGTTTTTTTTCTATCAAGGCTGAAGAGCTTTGAAAAAAAAAATATCGTTTTGCTTTCAGAGTGCCTACACACACAATATGTACAGTAGATTATCTTGTAATAATATGATATTGTCCTCCAGAACTCTTTCTGCTTATATGCGTGGCCTTTAAGACGAATATATAATACACTTCACTTCTTGGAGCATCCCGTTTGCAAGCAAAAATCGACCTCTCTTTTCTTCCATGCCTACCTTAAAGAAAGAAATCAAGATGCCAACTGATTGAAATATTTGTTCACTGGTCTGTCAGCTCCATCCCTCTGCTTCCTCAGTTCTATGATCCCTAATGATGTTCAACAGCGATTAAACTTTAACAACACATAACAGGGCTGCTAAGCAAGGTGAGCAGAGAGTAGAAGAGAAAAAGAAGAAAGAAGAGAAAGAGAGAGAGACTGTGTGTGTGTGTGGTGTTTAACAGAAGCAGTACTTGTACAAGCCCCTATTCACCCCCTCAAAGGCCCAGTTGGAAAGCATTTGTATTTAACGGGAAATAAAAGAGAATAATGTATGGCAGCCACAAGTGCGAAGCAGAGAGAAGTGGTATAAAGAGATCTCAACTATATAAGTTTATCTGCCTCCCAAATTGCCTATGCTCTACTTTTATTATCTATGATCTACTGTTTCCACATCTGAAAATTACTTCCTGAATCTATTAGCAAAAGTGGATGAAAAGAAATCAGCAGTCGCAAATTCCGGTCCAAGCAGAATAAATCAGGGAGGGTGGCTTCCCGCCCCCTCCCCCCGCCACTGGCATAGGCATGAATATATTTCAAGAACATAATAGCTAGGTTCTTATAAAATTCAAGTTCATCTTTTTCCCACTGCAAATTATATATCTGTGGCGCCATTCTGAAACACACATCAGAAGATACTTAAAGGATTATTAAAGAATTGGATCCAATTTTTCCAGCCTTATTTCAGACCCCTCTAGGAAGCATAGCCCAAACGGGATAAAGAAGTATGCGCATTTTTTTGAGGCCAGTGAAGTTGTTGATTGCAAAGCCATTCGATGGTACACCCAGGGAGACAGGTTCCTTTGCTGGAATTTGAATTTGCTGATACAGCCATGCTAAGTTTACCTTGACAAATTCAAACAAACAAACAAACAACAACAACAAAAAAACCCTTTCTGTTTTAATAGTAAACATTTGTTGAATAAATGAACAAGTGGATCATATTATGATTGATGATAAGGCTAAATGCTTTGGCAGTAAAGTAAACAAGAAAAGAATAAACAAAAAAGTCTGAAGAACGGATAAGCACTTTTGTCAGAAGCTGTTTTAATATAGATCACCCAAAAGAACAAAGTTTTGTAATTTCAATGCCTTATTCACTCATAAATTGAGAACATGTAAACCTTTATTAATTTCTTTCAAACTTCTATATTAAGAAAAGTATTGTTTCTGGCCTAGAAAGTAAGCTGTTTATGGAAGTGAATGATCTTTCCAATTATTACCATTCTATTAATATTTGACGTAAAAAGAAATTTCTTCCAGAGTAAATCACCTTTCCAATTATGCTGAATAAATTGAGGGTTGCATTATTTGCAAATAAAAATTAAGTGTTTCAGTTTCAAAGAGCCTTAACGCTCCAGGAGACCTAGCCAATTCTTTCCTCATCCTCTGCCCTCTCTTGTCACTTTAGCCTCTCCCCACAAACAAGACAACTTGGTCCAGCCTGGGTGGCTCTCACACCCTGGCCCCACAGTACAGCCATTTCAGGATCTTTTATAAAATACTTGGTCACACCCCCAGAGACAATGATGTAAGGGTCTGGAATCGGCCTGTGCTTCAGAACTTTTTAGAGAAGATTTAATGTGCAGCCAGGGCTGGGGGCTCTGCCTCATCCGGGAGCGTAGCTGAAGCCCACCCTTTCAAGCAGCAAGGCTGAAGGTACCGCCTAAATCCTCACAAGGCACAAGCGGCCTCCCACTTTCTAAAGGCTGGTCCTGCTATGACCTGCCACCCTGTCCCAGGATACAGGCTTCTGCCCAGCTCCGGAAACACGAATGACAGCAATAGTATCTTCAGTTAGTGCTTGTTCCGCCACTCTGATTTATGGGTCCCAACTCTTCTGTTTCTGGCTGTGTCACAGAATGGCACATGCAGCACTGATGGGGACAAAGGGACTCTTTGCCCTAGGATTGAGCTTAACCTAAAAGAAACCTGCCACACAAGCAGGTGGCTGTCTCTTCTCCCACTGATTTCCTCCACCACAGCTAAGCACACTCGGTGAGGAGAAGTCACTTGCCTCAGGTCATAGAAGGGGAAGTAGCAGAGGTGGAACTTGAATCCAACTCTGGTGACAAAGACCATGCTTCAAGCCGCCCTTAGCCACCACAAGAGCCACCGGTTATATGGTGCTTGCTGTGTCCCAGGCTCTAAGCTCTTTACACAAATTAACACAGGTTGGTCAGACAGGAGACTGGGGCACAGAAAGATATGCACCGTGCCCAAGGTCAAAGAGCTACTAAATGTTAGATCCAGCATTTGAATCCAGCCAGTCTGGCAAGAGAGCCTAAACTCTGGACCACCGGGCCACACTCCCTTCTCAACCACCACTCTGGAACCTAGATAACAGTGGCTGCCATGATCTCTGTCGTTCTTCTGGGCACACAGCACAGGAGCCTTGTGTGTGCCTGTCTGCTGCCACTGCTGACTGAAAGTACCTGAAGGAAAGAACGAGTCGCCTCACTTCCATCTCCTTACAGTCTGATACAGCACCTGGCATACAGCAGGCTTTTCACAAAGAGCTGCTCAACTGTGCATGCATTCCTCCATTCAACAAACATTTGTGAGTATTGCCTTCTGTGAGGGATAGAAGGATGAACCGAGCGTGGTCCCTGTCTTTAGGGAGTTTATGATATAACTGCAGAGACAGGGACACAGACAACCGTAAGAGTTCGTGACGAGTGCGCTCACAGAGGTATGAACAGAGTGCTGGGACGTGCTGCCAGAGATCCAGTCGTAACACAGAAAGCCCGAAGTTCTCTTTCATTAGGGCTCCATGATCTTGTCTTCTATATACACCCAAGCAACCTGATACTTTTCTTAACATTTTTCCCCAAATCAACCGCTCTACCAGACTGACTCCAAAATACTGCAGTTTTGAGACAGGCAGCTCTTAGTTGAACCCTTTCACTCGCAGTCCCTGCTTTCTCTAATCTGTTCAGCCTGGGTGACTCTCAAACCCTGGCCCCACATTACAACCATTTCAGGATCTTTTATAAAATACTTGGGTCACACCCCCAGAGACAATGATGTAATTGGTCTGGAATCGGCCTGTGCATGAGAACTTTTCAGAGAAGATTTAATGTGCAGCCAGGGCTGGAGGCTCTGCCTCATCCGGGAGTGGAGGTGAAGCCCACCTTTTCAAGCAGCAAGGCTGAAGGTACCTTCAGCCATATATTTGCACTGATCATCAATGGGCAGGGATCCGAGCCATTCAATCCAGACTTGGTCTTGCACAATGCTGGGGACTGTCACACTGAAGCTGGTGCTGCCCGGTGGAAGAATGCCTACCATACCATGCTCATGTAAGCAAAGAGTCTATCATTTCTTTCTAATGATACTATTTACTACTAGAATTATAATAACATGAGAATTTAAGCCATGTGAATGCAGGGATATCTGGTTATTTTATTCACTACTATGTATCCCCAGTGCCTACAACATTCCCTGGAAGGTACTGGGTACTCAATAAATATTGGTTTAATAAATGAACAAACACCTATTGCTACATATTTACTTCCAGCTACCTGTCAATTCCCTGAAGACATGGAAGGCTTTGTATCTCTAACACTTAGCAAAATACCTGCACACAGTGATGCTAAATAAATGTTTCATGAATGAGTGCACAAATGGACAGAATGGAGGAAAAGATAGGAAACTGTTCGAAGATAAAGGGACTCATCAAAATGCAGAAACAACTGCACAACTACCGCCTTCAACTAGTTTTATTAGGGGAAAGACACAGCATCATCTTAACAGTTATTTTCACAAAATTTCCCTTGTTAAACACACACACATACACACACGGAATCTCAATCAGTTATGTTAAGTTCGCTTGGAAAATATGAATTTGATTATGGAGTGTGACAGAAAAAGCAGTCTACTGGCATAAAGAAGTGCTTCTCAACTGTGGTCCAAGGTATAACCATGTCAAATCCAACCAGGACCTTGTTGAAAATGTAGACACCTGAGCCCTCTACTTGTCTACAGAATCAGAATCTTTGGGGAGAGACACCCAGAAATTGGCAATTTTGACAGGCTCCCAAGGGATTCCTGTGCACATAAAAATTGAAAATCATAGGCATATGTGTACAGTCCTATATATATAAAAGACTATATATATATGCCTATAAATACAGGCTTCAGCTGCTATAGCCAAGGTCATATTTGAAAGTCAAAGAGAACTAGCAATTAGGCAATGCAGAGGACTTTTTCCCAGTCAGTCTTCCTCTTACTATCAGGAAGGCTCAAAATGTAAGGCATTGTGGTTTACTATGCATTCCCTAAGACACTTCTATCAATCAGTCAGGGCCCCAGCAAGACACAGATGGCATCCTCAAACTGGGTAACCTTAGAAGGGTTTGGTAAAGAGACTATTCATTCACAAAGGTGTGGGTAGGGTCATGGGGAAGCCGCAGGAGACAGTGCACTACTGCAGGTCAGGAACCTTGGGGAGCTGTTACCTCCTCTGGGCCTGAAGGGACGGGGAAGGAGTGGTCACCAGAATCTAAAGACAGGTCCTTCTGGGTGGGAAGGGCCGTTCTACAGGACTGTGACCACTGGTGGAGAAAAGCAGCTAGACTATAGCAATCCTGATGTGTGGGAGATGGGAAATAAACTCTCCAACTTCACTTGTGCCTTTCCAGAGGCCCCCTGCAAATGTTCCCCACTGGCCACAGGAACCAGAAGGCAGAGGGCAAGGATGCTGATGGCATCATATGGGCCAATCTCCCAGGGCACAGAGCAGGAGGAAGGCAGGAGTTGGAGGCACAAACAAAAGATGTCCAACACAAACCTCCGAATCTCTCAAGAGAATTCAATACGGGCATTCTGTATTTGTGACTCCTTTGCCAAAGGCACATTGTCTCCAAAAACTGGAATAGTGATATATGATCACCCACAGACTCAAAGTTAGTTTAGCAATGACAACAAAACCTGCTAATATTCTGCCTCTGTCTAAAAATAAAAGGCAGGCAATCTGCAAAGAAGTAAGAGGGGTTGACGGCTTAGTTTTAAATCCTATGGAACTACAGCCTCAAATTTGAATTTCTTTCTCAATTATGAAATAGGTATAAATAAAGCCACCCATTCTGCCTACCTGAATATATCTCCCATAATCATCACGTGAGATATTGGGTATTAAGTGTCTTTGTGAAATTGCCAAGCCTTATAAAATGTAAGTTATAACTCCTCCAGTAAGGGCAGTACAGATGTGCAAATTTGTGCGTTAAGAGGATGGAGCAACCAATTTTGTTTTCACACTTGGATGATCTGTGCCCAAATCAAAGACAAACCACGACATATGCTTTTGTGTGAGTTTTCTTATTTTTAGCAATGCATTAGGGAGAAGAAGGAGTCACTGGAATGTACAAAATTTGGCAATGCAGCACAGAATTCTGCCTCAGCGACTTGGAGGTGGGTTAAGAACATATGCTTAACAGTCTCTTTCATGAACCCAAAAGGAGAATAGTGAGGCTGTCACTGCTTACTAAAATTGTTGCTACTTTAAGCATTTCCTACCTTTGATTAGCTTATCATCTAAAGTAAATTAATTGTAGTGGAGTGAAAAGAGCATTGGAACAAATGTCACAAGACCCAGTTTCCAGATGCTGCCGCTGGCTGCAGCTGAGCTGCACACCTTGGAATTGAAGCTAACCGGAAGTTTCTAAACTGTGCTGTGGGTGGGCCTAGGGTGGTTCCTTACAGTTGTCTCGCAGGCTAACATGAGGGCCCCTGAAGATGAGGAAGAGGAGGTACCAGCTAAGAACCCTCCCCCACCAAGTCTTTTCTTTCCTATTTCATGCAGTGGAATTACACGTGAAATCTCATTCTTACAAAGGTTCCCGCTGCTTAAAAAACAAAACAAACAAAAAACACTCTGTAATAGATGATCTCTAAGAGTCCTTAAACTGTAACATCAGATAGTTTCTTGAGCTTAGTTCCATCCCATTGCATCTAGAACTGTGAAGCCAAGAGTATTTGCTCAAGTCTACCTTCCAGCGGACTAAGGCATGAACCATCATCATACTTAATGAAGTTACAAAGTAAGAATCACCTACCCAGAGGGAAATTCATACTGTGGCTCACAAACAGGCTTGTTATAAATATTTGTTAGAATGAAGGTAAATTGGGTCTTTCCCCCTTTTGCAATAGTTCAGCTGCTATAACAAGTTTGATCATTACATGCTAACAACTGCCTATGGCTGGAATCAGCAGGTCAGGCCCCAACATTCAACCAAGCAAGTGTCCCAAGGTAACACAAACAATGCTGTTTGCTTGTTCACTAGCTGTAACAACTTCCTCCCAAATCATGCAAATAAGGATTTAGTATTACTCAATGGATAAAGTCTGATCTCCAAGCTACCTATAGAATATGATTTACCACTCTCAGCATTTTGCAAAGATGTAGTAGTAGAAAGATAATCAGGCTTCACGCAGAAGGTCAAGAACTTGCATTCAAAACTCTACCACAGACTAACACCATGACTTTGGGTGAGTTATTTGCCATTCTGATTCCAGTTTTTCCAACAGCCAAATGGAAATGGTGATATTAGCTCATATGTAAATCCATGTGAGGCTCTTGGAAGTGCTTGGCACACAGTAAACTGTGAATTAATAATAGTTGTTTCTATTATTTTATTTGTCAATAAGTTAATATGTGCCAACCACACTGCACAGTTTTAACATTCACTAAATATTTATTGAGTATCTACTAAGTGCCAGACACTATTCACTATTTCATTTAATCCCACAACCCTCTGAAGTATTATTTCTATTAATAATGTAGATATGAAAATAGACATAGAAAAATTAATAACAATAATCTGAAAAGTCAAACTTTCTGACCCAAAGCTACTAGGCTTTATATTTCCTTGAGGCTACTATAAAGCTTATGTGGTGTTATATAAATAATGCACCTGGCCTACTATAGGTTCTAATACATAGTAGCTACTATCATTAACTTGTTTGTTACAACATTGTTTGGTACCCTGTTTCCCAAATATCGGTCAATCAGATACCACCTTGTAGCTTTTACCATAACTAACATTCGTACCTTTACCTACTAAAGAATTTTCCTTAAAGTGACCATCAATTTAGATAATTCAGCTTAGTACAAAGCCTTGAACACAGTGACAATGGTGGTGATGATGATGAAAACAGTAGCGATAATAACGTGTCTATTAGTAGTAGCATTATTGCATGTCAACACTAAGAACACAAAGGTGAAATGACATAGTCCTCTCGGCTCTTACAGGGCTAATTCTAGTGGGGAGATACATAAAGCAGTGCCAAGCAGGCTAATGAACATGTTACAGCAGGAGCCAAGGCCTGGGTCCATCTAAAGGGAATCAAAAAAAGCTCCACAGAGGAGGCAGTCTTAGATTTATAACCTGCAGGGTGAAGAGGAGTTTGTTGAATATATGATAAAAGGATATTCCCAACACAGAGCTGTGTCCAAGTCCTCCTCAAAACCCCAGCCCCAGCACGTGCATAGCAGCACCTCAATCCACTTGCTGATGACACTGGAAATGTGAGACTTGATGATCGCGGGTTCCCTATACCTCCTCCAAGCTTCCTTTCCACCCCCTGCTAAAATATCAGTAAGACTTCCAGAGAGACGGGGTGAGGGGAAAGAAATTCTCTTGAGTAACCCTATTATTGCAAAGAAATACAACCTCATGTTTCTTTGTCATTCCCAAAGGGATGCTTCTACACGACAGACTAATCACCTGCAAAATTACTGTGAGGAGCTAGTTCTTAGTTATGTACAAGCAGAACAGCATTCAAAGCATCTTCACATGGCTGGTTTTATAACTCAAGAAAGACTGCTCTGATTGAGCTTATTTTTCCAATGCAATCGTACAAGATAATAGAACAAATGGATACTGGTACTTGTCAAATGAGAGGGAAACAGAAATGCAGGAAACAAGCCTTAGGTAATCAATTCAAGCTTCTTACATCTAGTCATGGAGATAGTGTAATTACTCTGGAGTCCAGAGCATAAAGCATGAGGCTTTTGAGGGTTTTTATATAGAATATGTTACTCTTAAAATACTGTGACGTGCCGATGTCTATAGATTCAATAATGCCTGTATCTTGGAGCTGTATGCATCACTCATGCAGATTGCTCACTGTGTTCTCTCTAGGTCCTATGCCCACATCCATCCCTTATCATTGTAACAATTAGGCACTAGTTTCAAGATTTATCTCAGAATTGATGGTGTGAAATTAAACTTGGAGCTCACTTCTTTCCCAGACCTAGATGGCCCCTGGTCCTAGGGTGATCTGAACTTGGTGAGCTTCCCAACCCTGACTCAGACGTCCAGATGCTGAAGGCAGATGTGGCTGCTTCCTGCTGGTCACAATAAAGAGATGCTGGATGGCTCCGTTTGTTGCTCATTGGTACATAAGCATGGGCATGTGCTCTGGGGTGGAGGTGGTTAATTGCACAGGGTTGATAACACTTTCATTCTCCCTCTCCTGTCTCAGTTGAGAGACACACCCGCCTTATCTGAGCATCAGCCAACATGAGACTTGCTATGTGTGGTCGGGCAGATCAATACTAAATCATCACCCTCTCACACGATAGCAAGGGAGGAAACACAGGGAAATGGCTGAGAGTCTGACAGATTAGCAATCCTGCTCTGCTAATCACTGCCTGTAAGGCACTGGCCAAGTTACCTCAACTCGCTGAGTCTGTTTCCTCTTAATGAAGATGAATCCTTACCTCCCGATGTTGATTTCAGGCTCATTCATTGATTCATTCATTCCCAACAAGTATTCACTGAGGGCTGTATTAGTTTTCTATTGCTGCCCTAAAAAATTAGCACAAATTTAGTGGCTTAAAACAACACTACTTTTATTATTTTCACTGCTATAGGCTGGAAGTCCAATAAAGGTCTCACTGGAGAGATCTCAAAATATCAAGAGATGTGCGTTCCTTTCTGGAGGCTCTGAAGGAGAATCTATTTCCTTGCCTTTTCCAGCTTCTAAAAGGCACCGATTCCTTGGCTTGTGGCCCTTTTCCTCCATCTACAAAACCAGCAATGGCAGGCTGGGTCCTCCTCAGGCTGCCAACGCTCTGCTTCTCTGCAGCTGGGAAAGGTTCTGAGCTTTTAAAGACTCAGGTGGTTTGAATGACCCGCCTAGATAATCCGGGATGATTCCTCATCTCAAGGTCCTAAATGGTAAGTGGAGTTTGCTTTGCAACTTCACAGGTTCTGAGGATTAGCATGGACATCTTTTTCCTGGGAGCAGTGGCGGGGGAGGCATTATTCAGCCTACCACAAGCACACACTCCTTAGATCAGTGAACTAAAAGAAGACCCCTGCCTCAAAGAGCTAATGTTCTCGTGGGCAGGGACAGACAACAAACAATAGACATTAAAGATAAGCGAAGTATACAGTATGTTAGAAGGTACGAGTTCTAGGGGAAAGAAAAGGTAGAGAAGGCTAAGAGAGCGAAGTGCCAGGGTGGGGGTGGACTGTGGCATTAAACAAGGTGGTAGCGTGTATTAGAGAAAGGGAGCCGCTGGTCAGACTGTGGGATGCATGGAATTGAGATTATGAAACAGTTGCAGCTATTGGGAAATAACAAGGTCATTAATTTTTAAAGATGCATTCAGAGGGCCTAGCGTATACTAGTTACGCCTACGGTGATGATTTTGCTATGAAGAGAGCCTGTTGAAGTATATCCCTCTGATTTTTAGGTTGGGGTATCTGGCCCATGATGAATCAGACTTTGTAGCATAGTGAAGAGTGCAGAGATCCAGCTCTGCAAATCACTGGCCCCGTGACCTGGAAATGCCATTTCCCTTCTCTGGACCTCAGTTTACATGGGTTCGTTGGCACTTGCCCCTGAAACCTCATGCAATTTGGAGAATCAAGATGAGTAAGTGTAACCAATACGGCCTGGTGCCGGCATAAAGACAGACACACAGAACATGGAAGAGAACCGAGAGCCCAGAAATAAACCCTCACATATACAATCAAATGATTTTCAACAGGGTAGCAAGACCATTCAATGGGGAAAGGACAGTCCCTTTAACAAATGGTGCTGGGAAAACTGGATATCCACACTTAATAGAATGAAGTTAACCCTTACTTTATACCATACACAAAAACTCCGTCAAAACAGATCAAAGACCTAAACATGAAACCTACAACTGTGAATCTCTTAAAAGAAAACCTTCATGACATTGGACTTTGTAATTTCTTGGATATGACACCAAAAGCACAGGCAACAAAAGTAAAATTAGATCAATCAGACTACACTGAAATTTAAAGCTTCTATGCATCAAAGGACACAATCAACAGAGTATTAAGCAATAGGAGAAAATATTTGCAAATCATTTATCTAATAAGGGGTTAATATCCACAATATATAAAAACTCTTTTATTCAACAAAAAAACAAATAACCCAATTAAAAAATGGGCAAAGGACTTGAGTAGACATTTCTGCAAAGAAGATATACAAATGGCCAACATGCATATGAAAAGATGCCCAACATCACTAATCCTTAGGGAAACGCAAATCAAAAACATAATGAGATACCATCTCACACCTGTTAGGATGGCTACTATAAAAAAGAAAAGAAAAAATAACAAATATTGGTAAGGATATGGAGAAATTGGAACTCTGCACACTACTGGTAGAAATGTAACTTGGTGCAGTCACTATGGAAAACAATATGATGACTCCTCAGAAAGTTAAAAATAAAATTACCATACTATCCAGCTCTTCCACTTCTGAGTATATATCCAAAAGAACTGAAAGCATATCAAAGATATACACGTATTTGCGTACCCATGTGCATAACAGCATCATTCACAATAGCCAAAATGTAGAAGCAACTCAAACGTCCATTGATGGATAAACGAACAAACAAAATGTGATGAATACAAACAATGGAATGTTATTCAGCCTTAAAAAGGGAGGAAATTCTGACACATGCTACAACATCGATGAACCTTGCTAAGTGAAATAAGCCGGATATATAGAATAGTCGAATTCACAGAAATGGAAAGTAGAATGGTGGTTGCCAGGGTCTAGGGAGAGGGAGAAATGGAAATGGAGAGTTATTGTTTAAAGGGTGTGGAGCTTCAGTTTTGCAAAATGAAAAAGTTCTGGAGATTGACTGTACAGCAATGTGAATATACTTTACTGAACTATACTCTTAAAAATGGTTAAGATGATAAATTTTATGTTATATGCATTTTATCACAATTAAAAATTTTAAAAAATAATGATGTCAGGCCAGGTGTGCTGGCTCACACCTGTAATCCTAGCACTTTGGAAGGTCAAGGCAGGAGCATTGCCTGAGGCCAGAAGTTCAAGACAAGCCTGACCAATATAGTGAGATCCAGCTCTACTAAAAAATAGAAAAATTAGCCAGGCGTGGTGGCGCATGCCTGTAGTGCCAACTACTCGGGAGGCTGAGGCAGTAGGATCGCTTGAGCCCAGGAGTTTGAGGTTGCCGTGAGCTATGATGACGCCACTGCACTCTAGCCCAGGCAACAGAGGGAGACCTTGTCTCACAAATAAATAAATAAATAATGGTGTCAGATCAGTAAAAATGTACACACAGGATGTATGTAAAGCATGATAAACATGTGAGCACTCCACTGTGTTCTATCATGTTCTTTAGAAGTGATGGGTTATGGAGAAACATGAACACACCCCCGACCCCAATCTTTGATGGTGAATAATAATACATGAAATGAGATATCTGCCCAGGGTCAACAGCTGCCACAGGACACAGCTTCTCAGGGTTTCTGTGGCAGACCATATATTCCCATCATACAGGTGAAAATTTAGGGATTAGCTATTATTTAAACATTGCAAATCGATGCAGGTAAAATACATTACGTTTTGAAAACAGAGGAACAGGACAACCTTGAATCTAGATATTTCACATAAAATTCTTCCTTGAACTGCGTTAGTTCCTTTTAGCATTTCAGAATCTCAGAGAAATGCATGGTCACAGACATGCATTTGTCTGTGTAACATAAGAAGACTTGTGGCAGGAACTAGCTCCTTGTAGTCTCTGTGTAGGTTCTGGGTATGAGAAAATCACCTCTTGGATCATCTGTAATGCATTCATTCAGCAAACATTTACTTAGCAACTATCATATGCCAGCCCTTGGCCAGGCCTTGGTGATGCCTAGGAAAATGAGACATGTCCCCTACCTACGAGGAGACACAGCTGAATTGAGGAGTCAGAGAAGAAAACCTGTAATTACATTTCAGGATGTGCAGAGTCCAGAGGCAAGAGACTGCACAACACACTCAGAGAAAGAGTAAATAGTTCAGTAAGGGTGAAATATAGGCTTCAAGGCAGGGAACTAGAAAGAGAAGGGCCTAAAAATTTACTGGGTTAGAACAAAATGCAATTTAACTCTAGCCATATGGCAGTGTTTCTCATTAAAATGTCCCCAGAATGGCAAGGTGCCATGGAGCCTACCAAATGGCGCTGCATTTCATCACTGACTTCATTTTGCTTACAAAGGAATGGATGGTTCACTGATCGCTCCCCTTGGGAGGTATTTAAATGTGTCCTCAGCTGCCTCTTCAAAGAGGCACAGTTGAGTGAGTTAAGAGCACGGGTTATAGAGTTAGCAACAGCAAAGGTTTTGATCCCAACTGTATCACTCTCTAGCTGTGCAGCCCTGGGTGAATGTCATCAGACATTAAACAGGCGCTGTTCCAGACCCTAAGTATTCCAAGACAAATAAGGCAGAGTCTTATCCCTCAAGAAACCTCCACACTGGTGGTCAAACATACTAGAGGTCAATTTGTTTTCTCTCCCTCCCACCCCCTACGTATGCCTTGAAAGAAGGGGCCTGTCTTGTCTGTCTCTGTAAGAAGTAGGGACAGATCCCCGTCAGCTGCAGTGCGGCCTACAGGAAGTCAAGGCCAGTCCTGGGGACCTGGTAACAAAAGAACCAGAGACTGAACAGAACCTATTACGGGTTCTGTATTCTACATTCAGTAGAGCCGGTTGGAACCAGAAAGGCCCCTAGAGATCAAATGGATCAACCCCTTCACTTTGCAGATGAACAAACCGAGACTCAAAAGATCAAAAGATTCACCTATGTTCACTTCATTGAGTGAACGGGCCTCTTTCTCCTCCCCACACAGGGCAGCCTCATTCCTCATCATCTCCTGTTTCCAGATATATTAATAAATATATATTTTCTCATGGCAGAACATGCTCTTCACACCAGATCCTTCAAACAGGGAAGGGAAATCAAAAAACATCCACTAGCTCTATCCCTTTTTGCCTTCTAAAAACTGAGTCCCTGCAGCATGAAGCCGTGCAACGATTCTGCTTTATCTTCCCTCAGGGGCACGTCTGTGGGCTGCTTTCTGGTCACAATGGCTCTTTGGTCCGTGAGGCCACATAAAACTTCCCATGTGAGGAGGCACGTGGGGCTAACGCACCGACTCTTGGCAGCAGGATCGGCATGATCACTCTAACCCTATTTTCTAAAGGTGTATCTGGCTCTCCACTTGTTCCCCACTCTGAAGTGGAGAGTAAGGCTTTGTCAGATAAGGGTCTGGATCTGGCTCCTCTGCATACTAGGTCGGAGAGCTCAAGCAAGTCATTAAACCTCTCTAAGCCTCAGTTTCCGCATGTGGAAAATGGGTACAATGCCACCCACTTCTGTAAATTACTGTGAGGACAGTACAGAGTCAGCACAGGGCTAGGAAAGGGTAAACCCTCAATAATGGCAGTAAGGAGGAGGAGGAAGAGAGCATTAGCAGTAGTATCAGAACTGTATCTTCGCCAAAACAGACAAAGGGAATTCTCACTGTTCTATCTCTGACCTTTGCATTTTATACCTCTTGCATTTAGTAATAAAATGTATTAATACCAAATCATATGTTTTGTGTGTGTACACACATCCCCCCCACAACCCTCTTCTAGTCATCACAGGAACATTGTAAACCCACGAGGAAACAGGTTCAGAGGTCAAAATGCCTGGTACCAGGACACTCCACGAGAGAGTCAAGAAACAGAGCTGAAGTCAGGAGTCTGACTCAGCCAAGACCGGTCTGCTACACCCGCACCCTCCCCCAGGCCTTCGTCCTCAGGTCTTACAACAGATCCTAAACATAAGCTTCAAGGGTTGCCTCGTCTCCATTTCCAGGTACTTTCGAGAACTGCGGGAGTCCCCTCCCATCAAGTACCTTTGCACTCACGCAGCCAAGGCCCACATCCCTGCGTACATTCTCCCTTACACGCTTCTCCTTGTCGGCGTGTGTGCTTGCAAATGTAATGATTTCCCTCCTGAATAAACAAACATCGAGATCATACATCTTTTGACAAAGATTTCCTTTCACACATCCACCCAATGTTTGTGAAACAGCAACCCTGCCCCTGGCGTGATTCTCCTAGTGCCGGGCCCTGCGGCCCCTATTCGCCCAGAGCCGTCCATCATCCTAGACAGCCTTGTTCCTCCTGTCTCCTCGCCCAGGGCCCCAGGGGCCTTCGGTAGTTTCTGCTCCTGGAGCTTCCAGGTCCTTGTATAGGTGGTCGTGTCCCACACTGGTGTGACCTCATTTGATTCTGCAAGGCTCCTCGGTGCCTTCTGCCCTCTCCAGCCGCCTCTGGTTGCTGGACAACTTTGTCACAAGCTGCTGTCCCCTGCTCTCTTCTGGGCCTTTCCACCTTCTGCAGCTCGGGTTCCACCTGCGGTTGGCCTGTCATCGTCACCTGCTTTAGTCTCTGCCTGTTCCTTTCTGTGAAAGCTCCTCCTCTGTGCACTTCAGACAACGACAGACCTTTCGGACATGAGTGCAGCTTCCCCTTCTGGTCTTCTTCTTACACCTTTTGTTTACCACTCACTGTTCCCTTCTCCGTGACCCTAAATCTCTCTTCTTCACTAAATACTGCTCCCTTTCACAAACTCCTCTCTGTGCTCGCTCTGAAGCCTCAACCCTGTTATTTCAAAACATGTCACCGGCTCTGTATTGCCTCTTCTTGCATTCAGGGCCCTTCGTGGTGTTCTGGCTGTGTCTGCCTCCTTTTTATGGTATTCTTTCAGAAAAAAAATTTCAAAGATATTCTCTTTCACACCACAAGAGTAACTGATAATTCCTGCCTCAGCTCCCCACCCCCTTATTATAAACAGGAGACATAGCTGCAACCTCGTTTAATGCACCTCCAGACACTCACATCCTCTATTCACCATGCCTGTTGCCATCATCTTGGCTGTGGTCCTAATTATTTTCTCTTCCACTCCCCTTAACCCGCATCCCTGACTTATTTCTTGTCAATTTCCATCTGTGCTTCACACCCTCTAGACTGATTCCAAAAAGAAAATTTGATCAATTAATTCTCCAGCTTACAAGGTTCCAATGGTTCCCCTTTACTTTAAGCATAAAGTCAAAACTCACCAGTATGGCGGGCAAGGCTCCTCATGATCTGGTCCCTGCCCAACAGTGCAGCTCAATCCCTCTACTCAGCACCACCCAGACTCACTGGGCACAGTTATATGGGACCGCTTTGCACCCACGTGGGTACAGCTAAAAGCAACATGCCATGGTAGTGCATATTACCGTGCCAGGAATATGATGTTTTCTCTGTTGGGAATGCTCTTCCCACATCCACTGCATATAGGATGAACTCCTTTCTTCCTTTATCCTATTTTTCTATCATCCTTCTAGCCTCAACTCAACAAAAGAAATGGGGAATATATAGATAGCAGGAAGGGAGGGGGCAGAGTGACAGAGAGGAAGGGAAGGAGAGTACAAGCTGGGATACTGGAATGATTTCTTGACTAATAGTTCTTTCCATAGTTATTCTAACTGTTCCCCGAATGAAGTATACCTGGCAGCTAACTAGCCCTATACTTCCCTTGACACAGTCCATTTGGATAACTAGATGCCCCAGTATAAACCAGCATGGTAATAGCAACAGTAAAAGTAATAGTTAATACAGCATACTCCAGAAAACGTCTCCATTCTCCACCTATATTAACTCATTTATTCCTTAGTAGATGGTGAGGAAACACAAACATATTAAGTAATTTTCTCAGAGCCATACAGCTTTTAATGGAGGGCCAGGGTGAAAACTGGGCCATGTGAACCACAAACCCATGCTGTTAATCTCTACACCAATACTGTATCCATGGTCTGCTAGTGTAAGTGGTACTACTAACGCATAGCAAACTTTCTGAAACAAGCGCTCAGTATCTCCCACACTCACTGTCTTATTACAGACAATGAAAGTCTGGGCCCTCTTAAGTAGACTGTAACATTCTTCCTGAAGTCCATGATGAAAAGAACACGGAGTTTGAATCAGAAGACCTGGTGGGATTCAAGTTCTATCTATATTATTCATTAGCTGTGTGGCCTTAGGCAAATCATTTAACTTGGACCTCAATTTCTGCCTATAATGGAGATATTAACACCTGCCCTCCAAGGGATGCTCTAAAGTATAAATGAGATAATGTCTATGAAAATACTTTGCAAATGGTATCATTTCAATTCTAGCAGTTCCATTCAAATAGCCGCAATCATTGTCCTGACATGAAGATCACCTGGAGCTCCTTAATTTAGGAAACTAAAATTCTGCAAGCATGTGCCCCCAGTGTATCCCAGGGGCATAGATAATCAGAGGCCAGGCATTTAACCTTTTTCAGGACAGTAACTCTTACCCTGTTCAAAAGTACTCTTCCTTTCAAATCTTCCCTTGAAAGAGACCTGCAGAGACGATTTCAGCTTCCCCCAGGGATGAGACAAGGAGAAATCAAGGAGAAAGAGAGAGAAACACCAGCTTTGACTCCTTTTCATTTCATTTTTTAACCAATCATGATCTTCCTAATTTTTATTTCATTATTTGCTGTTTTTCCTCTTTTCCCAACTTAAATGTTAGCCACGTTTACTAAAGTCCCAGCTGATGCTGAGAAAAAAATCTGCTTTCAGAACATCCAAATTCCTAGATGTCCTCCTGCAGTGGTGGCTACTTTTCCTTTCCCAACTACATCTGTACGCAGTTGTGGGTTGGGGACCTGGGTTCAAATCTCAGTGCTGCCCCTGGCCAGCTATGATAAGAATCAATTAAGCTTCTCCTGTTCAGCTAGAGAGAAAACACGGCCACCAGGAACAAGGCTGAAGGACTCAAACTTTTTGTAGGAAACAATCGTGTCAATCAAGAGGCTGGACAGACACGAGTGGAATGCTAGTGTGAACGACACGGTTTCTTACAACCTAAGAGCTCAAGAACCTTAAACCAATAAACTGAATTTCAGTAAACAAAGTTGGAACACAAAGAAAGGGAGGAATTAAGTCTGCCCAGTCTCAGAGAAACATTAGAGGAAATATTTTTGGCAGGTCTTGAGAGGTTCAAGTTGTCCAGGTGACAAGGGTAGAGAAAATGCAATCCCATTAGATGGAACAGCATGTCCAAACCCTGGTTTGTGGGAGGGGCTGGTATGTGCAGGAAATAGCCGGAAGATCAATGTGGTTCACACAAAATCGTGTGTGGGACTGAAGACATGAGAGGGAGAGAATGTCTGTGAAGTCGCAAAGCACCACACACGAACATGCTGTCACAGTAAATCACAGAGATCTGTCTTTACCAAAATTCCCTCAAGAGACAGTATCGTGCTGGGGGAAGAGTGTAGGCCATGGTGCCAGACTGCCTGGGCTCCACACTCAGGATTGACCACCTCCGCACCGTATGACTTTTTTTTTCATTAACAAGTAAAAACTGTATATATTTACGGTGTACAACATGATGCATTGATATATGTATGCCTTGTGGAATGGCTAAATCAAGCTATCTCCTCACCACATGACCTTGAGCAAGCTGACTCCTTGGCTTTAGTTTCTTATGCAAAACGGGGATGGTATTAACAGGACCTAACTCAGAGGGTTGTTGTGACAGCTCAGTGAACATTTAGAATAATGCAAGATCATCGTGATGTGTCTGTCACAAAGTCATGACTGTCAGTGATTCATTGAAAGAATTTTTGGTTTTTCCCAAAGGCCCATGTCAACATAGGGATCAGATTCAAGTAACCATTTCAGGAACTGCCCGTATCTGGTGTTTACAACGATTATCAAAGAAACAGATCAGGGGTCAGCAAACTACAGCCAGAGGGCTAAACCTGGCTCAACACCTGTTTTCCTAAGGGAAGTTATATTAGAACACACTCGTTAGCATATTATCTGTGGCTGCTTTTGAGCTACAAAAGCTGAGTTGAGTAGCTGCAACAAAAATTATATAGCCTGTCAAGCCAAAAATATTTACTATCTGGTCCTTTCCTAAAAAAGTTTACTGATCCCTGAGATAGATGACTGAATACCATAGAGCAAGACAGGTGACACTCATACACATATACATGTGTATCTATTATCTAGAATGTTGATTCAAGAATTTGCTCATTTTCCTCTCCTGATCATTAAACTAGCAGTGCTCAGTGTGGCATTATTCTGTCACTATTTCTGAGTGGGTTTCTCCCCGCTTAGCATATGTGTGCAGTGGAAGAACGAAGTTGAAACCATTATCTTAGATCTTCCCAGATTATTAGAGCCAACACAGGCGGTGTTTTATTCAAAGCAATCTTTTCCCTAACACAGGTCGAATTACATTCCCCTTATTCCATCAGACAAACATCAGACCCAATGGGCACTGTGTTACAAAGACGAATCGCTGAAGGCAGAGAGATTCGAAAACTGCTGGTCTTCTAAAAGAAACAGACAGTTACCTTAGCTTCTCGTCTTGAGGTACAAAAACCGCCTTTGTGGTTGTCTGAAATACAAGAGATCTCAATCGCTGTTTACTGAACCTTAAACCTTGACAAAATAGGCTACCTTCAGGTCCTGAACTAACTTCAGATTTATCCTTTCCTTAAGGAACTACAAAAGAAAGTGAACTATATGCACCACATTCCTTTTGTTATGTTAGAATTAGGGATTAGCGCAGAAGGAAATGCTTTTCAGTGAACCTTCCCTGCAGATGCCTCTGGAAAACAGTGGTTGATTATGCCCTTTGAGCAGGATGTTCTAAAACGGTTTCTGTGAACATGATTTTAATCGGATTCCTATAAGAACAGAGAGAGGTTTCATGTCCATAAAAGCTTAAAACCAATCATAAAATGTCAAGCATACTGTTTCTAGCAGGACTTCTCAGAGCCTTTAATTTGTGCATTGTGAATCTCCTAGAAGCATGCAGAGTTTCTCAAGCTTATTTAACCAAAGAAAGCTTTTATGAGTCTGATTTTTCTTAGAACATGGTTTGGGAAATGTCATTGGAGTATAAAAAAAAAGTTCCCTGATGGGTGGAACCTGTTTTACATACCCTCTTGGAAAGGATCTATTCATTAAAAATTGGTGTTTTTGCCATTCTTTCTGCCAAAGGAGCAAACAATTACGAATGTAAATGTTAAATCCTACATTATCGCTTGGCACTGAGGGAGACAATTTATACAGAGGCCCGGCTTTGCAAACCTCAGCCTTACAAACTGGCTCTGAGCTATCAGATCAGATGTCACACATCATGAGAAACTTGAGGAATGTCGTTTGAGCCACCACTGCAAGCCAAGAACTCTTTTACCCATAACAACACCTCTTTACATCTTCAAAACAACCCTGAAAATTAGTTATTATTTCCATTTTGCAGATGAGGATATTGGGGACCAGAGAGTAATTTTCCTAACTACAACATCACCAGCATTTAACCTGTGTCTGTCTGGTTCAATAACACAAAGTTAACCCAAGCACTTTAACGGTGCTGTCCAAGATAACTCTCCGCCATGATGGAAATGATCTGCATCTGTGCAGTCCCCTAGCTCTGTCATGGTAGCCACTAGCCACATGAGGCTACTGAACACCCGAAACGTGCCTGGCGTGACTAAGGAATTCGATTTTTATTGTAATAAATTTAAGTGTGAATGGCCACAGGTATCCCATGGCTACCATGTTAGGGAACGTAGCTCTATAGCATTCTTTTCTTAAGTACAGAGGCTATTTGCCTCAATTTTACCAAAACTCCATGTTCTTAGTTTTCCATTAGCGAGCTCCAAATTTACTTTATATTGCTAATCAAGGAGATCCCAAGGACTGGCAAATACAGTGGAGAAAAGAAGTAACAGCAGAAAATACGGCTAAGATTGAACATGATCTAAAGGAACACAGCAGGCTAGGGGCATTTCTTGTGGGGCCAGAGCATCTGAAGTATTTTAACAAGTCATCAGGTGACATATGGAAAGGCACAGCACGAGTATGAGCACTGATCAGTCTGGGGGACTGGAAAGTGCCCAGTGCACTGCAGTGCGCTCTGACCCGCCACGTGAAGCTTCCCCTATCCTATGTGCTAATGCCGAGCACATGAAAGGTTTGAGTGTTCTGCTCAAAACATTAGTCTGCAAGATTTGGAAAAATCTATCTAACCCAGCATCTCCATGCCAAACAAGCCCAATGAGTGATGGATAACCGTGATGAAGTTCGTTTAGGTATAAAAGGCTAGATTTTCTGGATCCCTTTTGGGAAGTTGTATTTTTTTTTTTTTTCCAACTCTACTTGCTAAACTTTGACACAGATAACACGATTCCACCTTTGGGGAAAAAAAGTACCTTAAGTTGTTAATGTCGTATCTTGATAATTTGATGGAGTGATGGCGAAAGTAAATCGTGGGTTGTTCTTTGACTTTCCTAGTTTAGCAATTCATCAGCTGACTATAGATATGTACCCAAGCACAGAGGCTAACAACATGAGTTCTGCAATCACACTGTCTGGTTCAAACACTGGTTCTGCCACTTAATAGCTATGTGACCCTGCCCATGTACTAGTACTTAACTTCTCTATGCCTCAGTTTCCTCATTTGTAAAACGGGAACAAGAATGGAACCTACCTCTCAGAGATGTTCTCACATGCTCAGATAGAGCCAGACCATAAGCACTTGTTACTAAGGACTCAGCTCCTTTAAGAATACTGAACAAGTCACTTGTTCACACTAAATTAGTGGGGTTTTTAATATATAGAATAACAATGTTTCCTGTATATGTGTGTATCTTTCTTATACAGTCTACCTGAGATAAATATAAACAACGTGCTTTCAGAAGCACAAAGCAATATAACATTTTCTCTTATATTAACATATTATATTTTTTCTTGAGATCAAAAAGGACCTGATTCTCTAGCTAGGGTGACAGAGTGAGACCCTGCCTTCCAAAAAAAAAAAAATAAAGAGGACATGTTTTTTCAACACAAATTATAAAATATAAGAATTAGAAGGATCCTTAGAAATTATTTTATCCAATGTGGAATCCTCCACATTGCCCCTTTCCCTCAATTTTCTCAGCTTGTAAACTTTGGGAAGGTAAGCACATTATATAAACCACTTCACACTCAGACACTTCCAATAAGCCAAAATCAGCCTCCTCCGACCTCCACACCTTTGGTGGTGAACAGAAGAATTCTAACGTCCATTCCACACTTGCACGTGGCAGTCTCCTAAATATCTGAAGATAGTGATCCTGCTCCACACTCCCCCATCCCCCTTATCCCTACTGACACACACGTTGTACAGTATAAATATTTCCGGATGCTTCTATTATTTTCTAATTCTGATTGGCTCTCCAGAGGCAGAGAGAGGAATCCATGACCGGCTTTTTCTTTGTGTCTAAAACACTTCTATTAGTATGCCCCAAGAGAGACTGGGCACCTTAAGTAGCCTATTGGCACATATAACTTAAATCAATTACCTCCCATCCCCTTCAGAAGAAGGCCAGATATTCACTACATCCTATTTTGCTATTAATATTAATGGTTTGCACCTAAGTGTCAGCCTTTGCATTTAGCCCTTTTAAACTTTACCCTGTTTGACTCAGTCTACCCTTCTCATGTGTAAAGATCAGTTTTTAGCCTGCTATTTTGGCTCTCTTGTCTGTGTTATCTGCCAATCAGGTAGGCATACTTTGTTCACTTTCTCCCAATCCCTGATAAAATTGTTAACAATCAAAACAACTTCCAGTTGACAGCCCAAGTTTACGAGAGATACTAGATATATAAGGCTTTTCCATCCAAACATGTGGACACTATGGATTGCACCCTTTGAGGAAAGCCCATAGGCAGGGGAGAGAATTATGAAGAGAAAGAGGCACTGTCACTGTCCTTGGGACACTCACAGTCTTAGGCAGGGACAACACGTACAGGATTAAGTAGAATGCAGGTTTTCATGCGGGTGCCCTGGAGCATGGAGGGACAGCCATTCGTTCTGAATGGATCTAAAAAGGCAACAGAGCAGGGTGTTGATGGATAAGGAGTTGCAGTTAGTGATATTGAAAGGGGAGATGACAGAACCTTGTAGGAAAATAGGATTTTTAATGAAGAAAATGACATAACTTTTGTTTGTTCATTTTGGAATATTTTTCTCCTTTGTGGGAACTTTGCTGAGAAGTAGTATGTCAACTATTATCTCACAACCCTCTCCTTATCCAGAAATGGTTCATTCCACTTCCACCTTCTGATTTGGGAGGGGATAATAAAATTTATTTCTTTTCTAACTTAAAATGCAAAGCAAAAATACCCCATGTGTACAAATCAGGGGCAAACTCTTCCAGCCTGTGCTTCACAACTCTCTGAATGTCTTAGCAACATGCATGCACGCTTGCTAACGTCTGAAAGCTGAAGATGCTGGCTCTGCACTTGGAGATCGGCCTACACTGAGGCTTTATAATGCTTCCTGGGTTTTGTCCAGTTCCTCGCAGGGTGCCCAATTACATTTCATTTTCTGTGTGGCCTTTCCTTCCTTTGAACACCGACTTGAGGGCAGGGTTAGGGTTTGAATGTGTGTTCTTCTGATACTGAAGTCCTTCATCAGGGGAAATGCAGTCTGACTCCTGGCTGGGCTTTTGTTTATAAATGGGCTTTTCACAGTTCTTCCTTCCAATTCAGTCTCTAGTTGAAGCTTGAAATGATTAAAGATGTTTGCAGGAGCCAGAGTTGAGGAACTGTTTTTTTATTCTTTTCTGTTGGAGGTTACCAACTCACCATCAACATCATTCCAACCACACAGAAACAAAAGGCAGTGCAATTAAGAGTGATTGGTTTTTAGTGGAAGGGTCTTTTTTCCTTGTGGAGGATGAGGAGAGATTTGGGGACAGAGGCTGTATCTTATTCTTCTTCATTTCCTCAGCACTGTGCACAGCACCAAGCATCCAGCAGGTTCTTAATAAATACTGAATAAGAGGAGAACATGATGGATGGGTGGGTGGATGGATAACATAGTTTCCTGATCTCAAAATGAGACTGTCCTAATTAAATATAATTTTAATATTAATTCAAATTTGCGATTCTAGGCTTAAATCACTCTTTGAAGTAAATTAGGACATTGATAGGCATATTTACTTGTATAATATGTATATGCTGTAGAAGGTAGGCCACGATGGAGACTCCCAGTAGTGTGTAGGGTGCACACAACACAAATGCCTCTCATTAGCTCACTGGTCAGTAAGGACAGTAGTAAGAACCTGAATGCTATCTATTAACATCCATCCCAGAATGTTACAGATCAAAAGCCCTCATTCTACAGATAAGAAAAATGAGGCTGGTAGAAGGAAAGTGACCTGCCCAAGGTCACATAGCTAGAAGGTGCATGGCTTGGACTGAATTTATTGTTGCTTTCCTGGGGAAGCTGATCATTCCTATTTAAGATAGAAAAATAATATGCAGCAGCTCAAGCCATAATAGACCTAATGGACTCAATTAACTCCAAGGTTCCTTCCTTGCAATGAAGACCCAGCAAGTCTAAGACATTGGGAGCCAGAGTGAAAATGATAATTGCTCTAAATGGATAGTGCTGGATTATAATAGCCTGTCTTACCTTCCCAAAGCGTGGGGTACTCACTGACGGAATGGCTGTCTCTGCCTAGCATTCACTGAATTGAAATTATGGGTAGTTTCAAACAGATTAGGAGATAAGAGGGCCTCTGGAATTATCATGTAAATGTCTTTCAAACTTGTAATAGCATTAGTATTTGACAGCTCCAAGGACTCATCCATGTTAGAGAGAGCTCACCTCCCAATGTAAACTGCTGGAGATCTGAAACACTATTACTGTATGTCTGCAAGTCGATGTAAGAGATGTACAGTGCATTGGTATTGGAGCAGGTATTTTTAAAGTTAATTTTTAACTTCTGAGGTAGAGAAAATGAAAAACACAATAGGCTCAGTCTGTGAAGCTGTTCCTATCTAAAGACTCCCAACACCTGCTACTAAAATTGTGCTTGGCACATAAGCCACTTGGCTAACTTCAGGTGGCTGAATGAACAAAGGTTATGCATGGTCACCTGACCTGCCCATGAACTCCTAGCAATAAGTACCGAGCTGGTAGTTCTTTCCACTACTCCAACATGACGGACCAACATACGACGCTATATAAAGCAAGATTATTAGAGCACTGCATGCCAATATCAGGTTTTTTTTAAAAAAAAAACAAACCAAAAAGAGTGTTTTTCATATTTTATCTGGTTAACAGTAACATCTTACACTGTTCCATGGAGACTTACCAAGTGTGGGCCCTAAATTATCTCATGTAGCCTGGGCTGTTTATTTGAGCCACTTCTCACATGAATCTACAGCATTACCATTTAGTAATGCTGAGGACAGAGAAGCAATCATAGCTTGCGCCCATCTAGACCCATTACACAATTCATACGCACTGCAATCATGACATGGGATTTATTCAGTCTCAGACACTGACGTTGATGTGGCTCAAACCTAATTTTCTAGCGGTCGGCACAATTCTCATTGATTTGGGGAGATATATTCACATTGTCTTGCTTTGCAGACTAGCTCGCCCAGAGTCCATGCAAAAACAAATCTCTAAACATCAAAATATCAGTGAGGATGGTGGAAGAAAATTCTTTTCTTTTCTGAAGCACTGGAGTGAACTTATCACCAAAAAGGCCACATTTTCACATGATGGGAAGTAACATAGCATTGTCCTACCATGAGGTGCTGAATAATCAAAAATGTACAAAAGAATTCCATTATGTGCATAAAATGATTTGCCTATCCACTCAACTGCAAACATTTGGCATTTCATATACATTAAAATGAAATTTCCCAGAGAAACTATTGAATTTACTTTACATGGTGTAAGTACCTAAGCAATTTTACAACTATTAATACACAGGAGTCCCCTTTCAGACATGTTTGTATCTTGTTTTTTTTTCTCTCCCTGTAAGATCTCTAAAATTTAAGATAGCTTACTCATGTGGTTGCCAAATATTTACTGAGTGTCTCATTCAAAAGAATTTTCATTTATGGAAAAACATATATGAAAAGACACCTGCCCTCAAGGAATTCACAACCTGGTCAGGAAGACAAGACATAAAGATGCCTGCTCCGATATACCATGTCATTTGGCGAAAAGTACAATAAAAAAGAGAAGGAGAAAGCTTAGGTCAGGGGACCCTAGGAAGCCTTCTGAGAGAGCAAGTGTGCACGCAATCCTAAACTGTATACTAGTCATCAGGCATTATTGCAGAGATAGGAACAAAGCAGTTCATAAAAGCAGTGTGCATAAAATCACAGAGTGTAACAACAGGCAGGAATCTTAGAGATCATCCACCCAAACCCTTGTTTCTCAGTTGAAATATTGAGGTCCAGAGAGGTCATGTAACTAGCTCAAGGACACACACATCTTCTGAATGACGTGAGACTAGAACACATCCATTCTACCCTACCCTAGCTCTGCTACACAGCCTGTCAGGGCTTCCTTTCTTTTACCTGCAGACAGGTAATTCAATTCAGTATAGGTGACTCAGTAGAAGTGAACACAGAGATTTGTCAAGACTAAGCCTCATCATTTAGGTCCCTTTTAAATATGGAATTCCTATCCATGATTCCAGTTGGAATAAAACAAACTAAAAAGTAAGCTGTGTTCGTGACATCATATAATGACATCATTATATAATAGTGACTTACTAGGTAAAAGCTGATAATACATTAGCACTCTTGCCACAATAAAAATGAAGTAAAAAAAATAGATAAAGAAAAAGACCTCTAATTTCATGGTACAGTAGATGTCGGAACAAGAAATAAACTTATACCTATGAGGTCAATCTCATCTTGTAGTCAGGAAATATTAATTTGCTGATATGCTTTATGCTGGAGAGTATAAAAGAAAATTGCCATAAATGGTGCTACAAAATTTCAACATCTCTTATGAGGCTGAGCAAGAACAGTAAAAAACAAACTGTTTTAGTTACCATATTTTATTACACAAAGGGCTGAATCAGAAAATTAGAATATTAATAAAATATTTTCTACATGGACTTTGCTGATTAAATAAATAGCTTCATGCTTTTACAAAGATCTAATATGTTACAGTCATGTTTAAGGGCAGTGAGTCCTTTTTTTTAATTATTTATAGGGATGGTTTAATTACACCCATAAGTCCCAAGATACTGCCACAATACACCAGCTGGGGACTGAAGTGTCCACTCTCTACCTGATTCCTAGATTATCTGGAGTCTGACATGCAAATCCCATCAGCTTTGATTCATATCCTTCTAAGAAGGAGCTCAGGCAATATATCTTTGCCTTATTCATAAAGAAAATAATCACGATAGATGCATCGATTTGCTTACATTGTTAATTCTCTGGGGCATAGTTACCTACTTCCTAGAGAGAAAGAATTAGCTTGTGAATATATTGTCATAAGCACAGACACAGCAAGATCAGACAGAACCCAAATATCCCAACACTCTGGTAACTGGAAGATGCATCTCAGGATCCTTCCTTGGATAAGGCAATGGTCCCATTAAATAAATGATAAAATCATGCTATGTGAATTGATAGCAATTCACAGGATAGAAAATCTGCCCCCCCCCGCCCCTGCCCAACAAACAGACTTTCCTAAGAAGAGAAATGGAGGAACCAAGAAGGCTTCAAAGATATAGGTCAGGTAAAAGTGCTTTAAACATGTATTTCCCATCTTGACTTTCCTTGGGGGAATTATCATCTCACCCCAGTTTTAGTCCCTGCAGTTGGGCGGGGCTGACCTCATCCTCTGGCTGCTCCAGTCCTGGCCAATGAGCATGAATTCCACCACCTCAACCCTAACTGTAGTGACTGGTTCAGGAATAAGAACAAGTTCCCTAAGAGCCAGCCTGGGGCCATTCTGTGGATCCACTGAGAAAAAGCCCTCTTTCTTTCTGGGGTTACTAAACTAGTAGGATTTAAGCCTGATTATTGGTGGCCATCGTTGCCACTGCTTGGGGAGAGCCTACTAATAAAGACAAGGCAAAGAAGGCAAAACGGAGGTGTGCAAACAGCTGATTGAGTTCTCAGCTCTAGCCAGGCCTGCAGCTAGACTATACCTAGACATGGCTCTGTGAGCCACGAAAGTCCCTTTTAGACTGCAATCAGACTAATATTTTTGTCATTAACAACCTAAAGAGTTTGCATATACTCGACATTCTAAATTCAAATTTCTAACTTAACATGGTAGCAGGTGTGTGAGGGACCCTGTACCAACCTTCCATCAAAATTAAAAGAATATACAGAAAGGAAAAATGCAGTATCTTGAGACTGCACCAGGGGTTAAGAGAATCTTATATCCAGAAAACCCCAAAGACTCTACCAAAAGACTCCAGGAACTGATAAATTCAGCAAAGTCTCAGGATATAAAATCAAGGTACACAAATCGGTAGCATTCCTATACACCAATAACAGTCAAGCTGAGAGTCAAGTCAAAGTCTCAACACCATTCACAATAACCATAAAGAAAATAAAATACCTAGGAATATACTTAACCAATGAGGTGAAAGATCTCTACAAAGAGAACAAAACACTGAGGAAAGAAATCACAGATGACACAAACAAATGGAAAAGCATATCATGTTCATTGATTGGTAGAATCAACATTGTTAAAATGCCCACGCTACCCAAAATGGTTTACAGATTCAATGCAATCCTCATCAAAATACCAAGGTCATATTTCACAGATCTAAAAAATAATTCTATGTTTCGTTTAGAACCAAAAAAGAGCCCAAATAGCCAAAGCAATCTTTTGTTGCCACAAAAGATTAATGAATGAAGACATTCGTCCATGTGTTAAGATAGTCATCAAAGCATTATTTATTTAAAAAAAAGAATTAGCAACAACTTAAATGTACAAAGGGAAGGGTTAAATTATGATACAGGTATGCAAAAAATATTATATAACTATTAACAGG
>CAUYSK010080735.1:0-73960 GCA_963575035.1 Avahi laniger
CCAATTAATTTCTTTCTATTTTTAGTAGAGACAGGGTCTCGCTCTTGCTCAGGCTGATCTCGAACTCCTGAGCTCAAACAATCCGCCCGCCTCGGCCTCCCAGAGAGCTAGGATTACAGGCGTGAGCCACCGCGCCCGGCCCTGAAATGATTTCTTAAAGTTGCAAATTAGCATGGTCTGAATTTGGCTGCTCTCTGCTTTTATAGATTGCTTATAGAATTAGACACTGCAGCCACCCACGGAGACCAACTTCAAGCTCCCTGGGCTCACTTTGCCCACGCTGGCAATGCCCCAAGTCACATCAGTGCAGTCTTCCCAGCCACCCTGGCTCTGGACTCCTGTGGCAGATAACCTGCCAAGACGACCTGGCTCTGTCTCCCAGCCTCAATGGGAGAGGCAGGTGCGGGGACGCAGTGGGTGCCAGAGTCCTGGGGTGAGAAGCAGCACGTGGGCTGATCTGGAGATGACCTTGCACCTGGGATAGGGTGAGGGGTGTTATAGTACATAAAAACAGTAATGGGACCTGGGAGTTATTTTCACAATTTCAAAAGCTTGAGAGTACATGCATCCTAGTGAAGAAAAGGAGATTTCTTCCTGTCTGCCTTTTCCCCAGAAATTCCCCCAGTAGGCTTCCCCTTACATGTATGTCTGTCCCTAAACCGACCATTGGCAAAGAGAATGGGATCCCCCTGGCTGGCTTGGACAGTCATTTAGGGGCGGAATGGATACTGGAGAGGGAGTCCCCTACAAAAACTGCACAGCCAGCCAGAATGGGAAAATAAGTTAATGCTCACTTAATATAATACTATTTAGCAAACAAAATCTAGGTGGATTTTGGAGGAGAAAGGGATTAGAAGTGACCGACTCAGACTTCTTAGCTTACTCTTGGGGCTATGAGGCCCAGAGAAGGAGAAGAACTTGCCTGGGCTCACACAGCAAGGAAGGGCAGAGCTGGGGCTAGAACCCAGGTCTGCTGGCTCCCAACCCTTTTCCCACTGGGCCCTGCCACCGCCCTGCCATGCTGAGGCTCGGCTGAGAGCATGAAGGAGGCCCTGTAAGGGCTCTGTAGCAACACGGGACTCTGAGAAAGGCCGACCCAGTGGCTCGAGCCTCCTTTCCTGGGGTGCCTCAGCCTCCCGCTGGGGTTGCCTCCCAAAGGCCGTGGTGCCAGAAGGGATTTTGGAGATTCCTGTTTGTTTTTATTTTTTTCCTCCCAGTGAGCATCTGCAGACATAAAAGTACATGATGATTTTTAAAGAAACAAACCAGAAACCCTCCAAGAAAAATGCAAAACCCCTGAATCTGCTGTGCTCTGAAGAAAGCGCAATGGGTTTATGATCTTTTAAGACACACAAGAGACAGCTTTCTCTTGACAGATGGGCATCTGAGGCTGTTTGGCTTCCTCCTCTTTGCGTGACCAGACCCGATTGTGTAAAGCTTTTAGCTTCAAAGTCGGATTGTGAATAACATTGGTTTAACCTGAAATTTAAAGCCAGCAATTCTTTGCTCCCTGAGACGGGGCTTCCTGCCCCTTGCTCCCCTGAAGCTAGCTTCCAGAATGTTAATTCTACGAGCCATGGTTGACTAAGCCCAGCACTGGGTCTATTACATATTATTTGATTTGGAGTAGAAAAAAAAGATTTAAGAATACCGTGCCCCCTGTATACCTTTGTACTTTTGCCTGCGTCTGTCCATATATTTAACCATACCATTCACATTGTGAGTTCAGATTTTTCTCCCTGGAATAAAATGGGTCTGAGCATTTCTGTAGCCTGCCTCCAAGACCACATTCTCCAATTAAGTCAGACGGCATCTTTGCAGCGCAGATGAGAAATGCTATGGAAGCTTACACCGGAGGCCTGGAGGTTCAGACCTGTCCTCTTGCAAGGGGATGAGAGTTGGTATTCATTTTTTCATCTGTCTTTGAGCATATAATCTGTTTGCGTGGCTCATTGTCACTGTGCACTCACTGTGTGCGACACTAGAGGCCCGTCGACCTGTCCCCACCCTCTTAGAACCATGCACATTTTTGTCAGAATACTTATCTTGGCTGATACTTGCACCTTTACTGGTGTGATTATTTTTCAATGAATAATTGAAATAATTGGAATAATTGAATAATTGCCTCCTCCACTGGACATGGCTCCGTGAGGTCAAGGGCTGGGTCAGCTTTTGCCTGTATCCCTAGCGTTGGTGCTCACTGAGCTCGGCTGAGGGAAGAATGAATGAATGAGGTCAGGTGGAGACATCCTGACATTTGCAGACCAGACTTGCAGAGCGAAGGTGGTTGTCATAGGTATTAATAATTTATTTATTTATTTCACAAATATTCCTTGTGGAGGAAAGAGAGATGAATTACCTGCAGTCTTTTCCCCGAAGGTCGCTAAAAGCACAGTATGGGAGTGAAGGGCCCAGGGGACTTGGCCCCTAAGATAAAGGAGAAAGTGGTCAGAGCCCTGAGAATCAGAGCTAGGGCCCTGGCTGGGGCATGAAGGAAGGCGTCCTGGAGGAGGAGGCATGTGTGCGTGCAGGTGTGTCTGTCTGGGAAACCAGGCGCGTGTCAATGAGGAAGGGTTTCTATTCTATATGGGCGTGTCGGGTCACCTGTGGCCAACATCTGGACTCCAGCGCATCACCTTCAAACACAAACAAATGCAAACCCCCACCTCTGCTGGCCCCTAGTTTCTGCCAAAAGAGGAGCCTTGGGAGCACAGTTTAGAAAGTATGGCCTGACCTAAAGGAATGAGCAATTCAGGCCCTGGGACTGAGACACGTGGAGGGCAGTTGTTTTCCCAGCCTTCGCCAGGGTGTCCGCTCGGCTCCTGCCGCAAGGCTCAGGTTCTGTCTCTCACCCTCTCTCCACAACCTCCTGGGGTCTCTTCCCTCACTCCCTCTGCCTTTCCTTCCTGTCTCAGGGCCTTCGTATGGGCAGTCTCTTCTGTGTGGCACCCTCCACCCGCCCTCTGCCCTGCGACCCATCATCCTTTACTTGCAGTTCAAGCGTGGCTTCCCCTTGGGGAAGTCCCTGACTCTTCCCCACCGCGCGCTCACTCCCTTCCCTGGTTGTACATGGCCGCATGCATGTATTGCTATGTGCTTTTTTCTCCCGAGCATCAATCACAGTTTGGAATCCTGTGTTCATTTGTGGGATCGCTTGACTAAAGTGGGCCACCCTCTTTGGATTGTAAAGAGAGGCCTGTCTTGGTCATCACTATATCCCCTGTTTAGTTTTATTTTATTTTTAAAAATGTGAAAATAAATAGGCCAGGCACAGTGGCCCACGCCTATAATCCCTGCACTTTGGGAGGCTAGGTGGGAGGATTGCTTGAGGCCAGGAGTTCAAGACCAGCCTGGGCAACCGGTGAGACCCTGTCTCTACAAAAAATAAAAAAGTAAAAAAAATTAGCTGGGCATGGTGGTGAGCACCTGCAGTCCCAGCAACTTGGGAGGCTGAAGTGGAAGATTGCTTGAGCCGGGGAGTTTGAGGTTGCTGTGAGCTACGATGATGCCACTGCCCTCCAATCTGGGTGGCACAACAAGACCCTATCTCAAAAAAAAAAAAAAATAAATAAATAAATAAATAAAAGATAAAAATATTTATTTATTAAAAAATCTTACTTGGCACAGAGTAAACATTTTATCAATATTTGTTAAATCAATGAATGATGATTAGAAGGGTTCCCAAGCCTTCTCTAGGAAGTGACAGACTTTAATGCCTCCCTCCCCTATAAAGGAAGTAAGTGGAGTTGCTGGCAGGGGTGCGAGCAGCAAGAGCACCCATGGGTCAGGGTCGGGGTGAATGCCCAGAGAGGCAGTCTGTTCCCGGCTTGCCATCTTCCCCAAGGCAGCCTGGTGTTCTTATAGGCTTAGCCTATGGGTGCCACGGCTGATTTTCAGAAAGCCAGAGCAGAACGCAGCCAGTTCTCTTCTGGAAGACTCTGCAGAGGGTGGCGCGGGTCCCAGCGAGGCGGCCTGTGCTCCGAGTACATGTGGAGTCCTCAAGGGGAGGGTTTCCAAGGTCCCCTGGTGCATATACTTGAGTGGGTCCTGTGCCCCGAGCCTTTACTCTGTGCCAGGCCCTTCTCGGTGACCAGACGGTGACCGTGCCCAAGGAAGCCCTCGGTGGAGCTGAAGTTCTGCCCTTCCGGGCTCTGAGCTGTGGAAAAAGCCCACCCTGTGAGTCCCGTGGGAGAGGGAGCAGGCCGAGGACACCTGGGGGCGCTGGCCTGGCTGGGAGAGGCCTCCCTTGAGGGCGGAGCTGGGCACGGCTGATGGGGCAGTCTGAGGGCAGGGAGCAGTTGGGCCCTGCCCGGAGGGGGCTGAGTGAGGCTTCCATGGGAGTCCTTAGGAACTGGCTGACAGGAAGGGGGCTTCATTGAGTTTTGGGCTGGGCTGGCAGAATGGGGGGAGCTGGGGAGCGTAATTGAAGATGGTGGGCAGGAAAAGTCTCTTAAAAGTGGGTGTGACCTCTCTGACAGGGAGGAACCTGGTGGCAGCGCAGGGGTCCAAGATCAAACTTTGGCGGGAGTGACAGGGACCAGGCTGACTAGGCAGTGCAATAGCTGAGTAGGAATGGGCTGAGTCATCTTGTGTGTGTGTGTGTGTGTGTGTGTGTGTACGTGTGTGTACACGTGTGTGTGCACATACAAGTGTACTTTGAGAATGGGGTCCTTTGGTGGAAGCTGACTGACGGAAGAACACTGCTGGGCAGTAGACTGGGCTGTGAGTCCCCTATGCTGCCAGTCTTGGTGACCTTGTGGGAATGGTCCCACCAGGATGGGCAATGATGGAAGAAGGGTCGCTAAGGATGACATCTTGCGGACAGGAGCAGGCACCTGTGCTGTGGAAGGCCAGTGTCACAGGCTGCCAGAGAAGGGACCCTGGTGTTAGGCTGGGGACATCTGGTCAGGGGCCAGCTTCTGCCTTGGCGCAACGTGGGGGTGTCTGGTCGTTCAGGCTATGGCCCAGCCTTAGTGTCCTCTTGGGTCAAAATCTATGTGGGGTCCGCTTTCTTGGAGGGCCCAGGAGCAGCCTCCGAAGGTCCTTCCCATGGAGGATGCTGGGTCCCCTGAGCCTGTCGGCATCCACGGGGGCTCTGAGATACCAACGCTCCCATGAACGCCCAGAGCTGGTGTCTTTGTTCAGACATCAGTGCCTGCGTTGGAGCTGTCCCCAGGTAGGACATTTTAGGAAGCACCGACTTCTTGGTTGTCTCAGTGACATGATACCCCACTGCTCACACTCCTTGGTCTGGCCTCATTCCTCCCGTGGGTGGGGGCTTGACATGATGGACGAAGTCTAGTCTAGAACAGCAGCGTCCTGGCGGGCTTAGGGGGCAGACCAGGCCTCCCATAGGGGTGCCTGTCAGTGTGAGAGCCGACCCTTGCTGCTTTCCCCAGGGCTTCCCAGCAGCCAGGGTAGATGCCACCTCTGGCCTGAGTTTCAGTATCGCGCTGGGAACTTGCCCTTTGTGCTTGCTTTCATTTTGAGCAGTTCAAGCCCAAGACTCACAAAATATATTTCATCATATTATTTTTTTATCGATAATTTATAATATTTTCTTTGAAAGGTAAGCATCATCACCAGCGACTTACAGCATGAATAGCTAACAATACAAAACACATAGGGGACTGAATCTTGTAGTTTCTTAAATTTATGTTTTTGAATAGGCAAGACATTTAAACTTCTGAAACCAAACCAAAGAGGCACACTACAAAAAGTCTCCCCCTCACCTCCTGTCCCTCAGCTCCGACCTCCCCAAATGGGTAACCACTGTAAATGTTTCTCATGTATCTCATATATATATATGGCATATAAAGTCTTATTTTCGTCTTCTTTTACAGAAAAAGTTGTATGTTACATATGCTGTGCTGTACCTTGTTTTTTATTTTTCACATAACAATCCATCTTGACGATCTTATCTGTTTACAGAGGGGATCCTCATTCCTTTTAGCTGCTGTGTGGTATTCCAATGTGCAAGTACGCTGTGACTCATGTCACCAGCCCCCCTCAGATAAACTCTTGGATCGTTTCCAGTCTTTGCCACAAGAACCTTGTACATATATCACTGCCCATATGTGCAAGTATAGCTGTAAAATAAATTCCCAGAAGTGCGATCACTGTATCAAAGGGGATGTGCATTTGTGATTTTGATAGAGTTTGTCACATTGTCTAGCACAAGTATGTGACCACTTCTACCAGGATTGCATGAAAATGTCTGTTTTCCTACCACCTTCCTAGCACAGTGTTTTCTTGATTGGCCCCATGATATGGTGGCGAAGGTCTTGGGGTAAGGACATCAGCTCTGGCAAAAATTGTGCCTTCAAGGAGGGTCTTCAGTACAGGAGGGGCAATAACCAGTCACCTGGTGACTGAGCTGCTGAGTCAACCTGAGCTCAAATATTCAGGCAAATAATTTAATCTCCTTAGGTCTCAATTTTCTCATCTGCAAAATGGGGCAATAATAATGTAGATTGGCGGTCCTCATGAGGATTGGATGAGATGATGCATGTCAAAGGACTTTGCAAGGTGCCTGGCATGTGGTATGGGTGGCTGGCTCTGCACTCACCAGCAGGTGACCCTGGGCAAGGCAGCACCTTACCTGAGCCCCTGCCTGTTTCCTCTCTTGTCATGGAGGGAGCTGGACCCAAGGATCTCTCAGGCCCTCTTCCCAGTCTCAGGGTCTGACCTGTCTCTCTTTAGCAATATGTGTAACCTCCACTCACCCTTCCTCTCTCATGCTCATCAAAGGTATTCAGGAGTCTCCGGTGCCGAACGGTCACTCACTTCCGGGCAGAGATTTCCTCCGGAAGCAGATGAGGGGAGACCTGTTCACGCAGCAGCAGCTGGAGGTGCTGGACCGCGTGTTTGAGAGGCAGCACTACTCGGACATCTTCACCACCACGGAGCCCATCAAGCCCGAGCAGGTATGCCCCATGACTCACGCCCACACAGCCGCCACTGCACGCAGGCTAGGGCCACTCTCCTGAAGGCAGAGGCATCTGGCAGGGTGTGGGTGAGGGCACTCCAGGTTCTGCTCAGAGTGGGCTTTTCGTTGTTCTTGGTCAAACTTGGCCAGTCACAACATCCCACGAGGTCAGGAGGACTTGTTTGGGGGCTCTGGTGGCTTCTTGCCCTGGTGCCCCTGTCTCTCTGGCCAGCTAGGGGATGGGTGACTTGCCTGGCTGCTCTGCCATTGCTGAATAATGTCCTTTCCCAGGGCTCTTTGCACAGGGGGTATAATGATCATCTGGGCTACTTGAGGTGGTCTTGGGTCATTCTCCTGTCAGTCAGGGTGATAGTGGCAATATACAGCCACTATGTGGCTGGGGGCTCGCTGGCCGTGAGCGCTGTTAGGATGGTACTTGTGCACACCTCTCTTGGGTCAGCCCTCTTGTCAGTTGTCCTGTCATGTTTTTAGAGACTGAATCCAAGAGTGTGCAGATAAAGAAATGTCTCATTGGACAAACTCCTACCTGAGTTATTTGCAAGAGAGGGTAGAAAGCAGTAGGACCACCCACCCCAGGGAGCAACCGGCCTGTGCCACCCTGGGCAGAGGAGCAGTTGCTGCCTGTGACTGGGACCAGAGATGGGACCAGAAAGGCTCTGCCAATGAGAGACTCTTGGGGCCTGAACAAGGTCCCTAAAGTACCAGATTCGATTGAGAAGACTATTTCCTGATGCTCGGTCTGTGCCAGGCCCTTGACTAGATACCTTGCACGCGTGTGATTCTGGCCTGCCAGGCACTCCCATCTGCTGGGCGAGTCAGAGAGACCCTATGAACAGTGACTTTCCCCAGGACTTTCCTAGCTGGTACTGGTGGTGAGGACCGGCCTTGCTGAGCTTCCTCTAAATGCTAATTAGTTGATGCTTCTGGAGTTTTTCCCGAAGCCATTCCCATGCATAAGCTCCCACCCAGAGGTAGGGTATTAGAGGAAACCTTGGGTGCTGAGGAGTGAGCAAGGCCTCTAGGGCCACCCTCTTATGACAGTCTGGCTGCTTCTGAGCAGTTCTTGTGAGGGCTCTTACAGATCATCTAGCCACTTTGTTTTCACATGGGGACACTGAGGCCCAGAGAGGCAAAGCAACTTGCCTAAGGCTACCCAGCAAGTCATGGATTCACTTAAACATCCATTAGTATCTGCTTTGTGCAAGGCACAGAGCCAGACACTAGAGGTACATCAGTGAACAAGACGGGCTTGGACCTACTCTCAGGGAGCCTACGGACTGCAGAAGAATCACAATAAATAAGAATTACCCAAAGGATCACTGCTTCCAGGTTTGCTTGGTGCTGAGGAGGAGATGTCTGAGGTTCCCTGAGAGCCTAAGGCGAGGCTGAGAGGCCTCCTGGGGGAAATGCATTTATGCTGAGCTCTGAAGGCCTTGGGCAGAACAAGGAGAAGGGACATGGGTTGGAGGGACCATGCCTGGCAGAAGAATAGCAAGTGCAAAGGCCCTGAGGTTAGAGGGTTTGTGGCAGAAATGAGGAATGAAAAGAGCCAGTGTGGCTGGGGTTCAGAAATTGTGTTGGGGATGATGTTGGGGAGATGGGCCTGGCCTTATACACCGGGGTAAGGATTGTGGTCTTCCTCCCACAAGTCATGTGAAGCCTCTGCCAGGAAGGATGTGGTCATATGTGCTGGACAGAGCTGATCCCATATACTCCAGACCCTGGGTTAAAGACGAAGAGTCTGTTTCCATCACAAACAGCTTCTCCCCACTGCGCAGAGCCTTTCTGAGAGATGGTGGGAGCCACATTGTATCTGACACAGGAGGAGCAAGAGAGAGGACTCAGTCAGGAAAGCTTCCTAGGTGAGGCCCGCCTCTCCCTCCAGAATCTGGGAGAAAATTTATCTTCTAACAGCCGACACATAATTTTAGGGCTAGCAGGGACTATGGAGGCAAGCTCTCAAGCCCCTTGTTTTTTAGAAGCCCAGAGAGAGGCCAGGGCTCGTCTGAGGTCGCCCAGCAAGTGCGTGGTAAAGAGTGAGGCGCAGGCCTCTGCACGCAGCTTGGCCTCCACAGCACAAGCCCCTGGCGCTTGTTAAACCATTACTTTCTTAACGCAGACACTCAGGGTTAGACGCCCTGTGTGTGTCACATGATTCTCACTGAGACTCAGAATCTCAACTGTAGTTCATTCAGCTTCGACTGCCGGAAAGACTGGCCAGAGACCGTCGGGCTTCGGCCCTGGGAGGAGTCCAGAAGCCACATATGCTCACTTACTCACACTCAGATGCGCATATGCTCATTTTCCAACATATTTCCTGCCCATGGGCCGTGAGCCTGAAACAGTGCCGCGCACTCGTCAGCTCTGCCCAGTCTCACGGGGGCAGAGTGATTCAGAGCCCGCAGGACAAGGGAAGGCTCTGTGGGTGCTGATGAAGTGTGGAACCAGAGAGGGCGATGTCTCCCTGGTGGCTTCAGGGACAAGGGTGGGGAGGGGGCCTGGATTACAAACTCTGCGAGGGCTCCGTGTCTAGCAGTGTCCTTCAGAACGCTGCGGGCACGTCTGCAGGCCCGCGTCTGACCGTGCGGGCTCCGAGGCGGGGCCTGCAGGCGCAGCTCCAGCGGGATAATGACTGACTCCGTGTTTTCCGGGTAATCTGCTTCACCTCCCCGTAATGCGCCTTAATGAGGAGAGATGGGAGGTGAGGCCCCGGGGCTGCCCTGCACGCACGTAGGCACTGGACTATGAATGACATACCCTCGCGCCCGAGTCCCAGTCACTGTGGACAAATGATGCCCGAGCAAGGGGCCGCAGGCTGGGCAGGGATGCGCGTCAAGGGTACAGGTTCCTTGAGCCCCTCATGCTTGCGCCCTGCGAGGTGAATGTTCTGCAGGCCTGGCCCTGTGAGCCCCAGAGCCACACAGCAGTGGGGACAGGAAGGGGGCCTGAGGTGCTGGCTGCGGAGCCTGACTACTCCTTCCTTTCCAAGCAGATCGGGCTGCCTGGGTCTGCATCCCTGTGGCCTCGTGGCCTCCACGAGGGCCTCGCTGTCACTTTCATTGAGCAACCCGGTGGGGAAGAGCATTTCCTGGCCTTGGAGTCAGGGGAGCTTGATTTGTGTCCTGGCACTGCCCTGTTGAGCAAGTCACTTTTTTTGGACTTAGTTTCCATAGCTGCAGTAGTAGGGACCGTGATTTTGATGACGAAGACGACAACAACGACAGTAACAATGGCATGATCTTCCTCGTCTATGCCTGACAGTACACATCCCTTTTCTCACTGGGCCTTCAATTAGTGCCTGCTAAGCAGGGCGGGCAAGAGTTGTGGCTCCATTCGACAGACTGGAACGTTGTTTTCCAGATTGTTCACCCATTTTCAGGCCCAGGGAGTTTCTGGGATTGGTGAGAACTGGAGTCTGACCTCGAGATCTTCTGTCTTCATCTTGTGCAAGATGGTTCCGTGGGTCTCCAAGTCCTGGACGATTCTAGGAGCCGGTTTTCTGAATGGCCAGTTTTCAGGACTGACCTTTTGCAGCCAGAGTCTGCCTGTACTTCCAGAACTCTCCGAATCTTGCCACAGGCTCAGAGAGCTAACATCCTCAGGCCGTCCTGGGAAGAATCCCTCCTAGGGCCGGGCTGGGGTCCTGGCCATCGCTGCCATGCGCTCAGAGCCTGCCCCTACCTTGCTGCTTTTCTTGCCAAGATCTTCCCCAGGCGGGTGGGCCGAGGCCTCTGGCTTTTACAGGGAAACTTAGTAAACCCTTTGCCCTGGGTCGGAGGGGTTAATGTAGACCCACTCCTGGGGCAATGAAACACTTCCTTTTCAAAATGGTTATTGAAAAAGCAATTCTGTTTTTCCTACATGTGGAGTGAGTAAAAATCACCTTGTAGGAAGAGAAGAAAAAAGAAAAAATAACAACTGCTGGTGTGCACGCATGTGTTTCCAACAGTGGAATCTGTTTCAGTAAAACTCACATTGACGCTGTCGTGGCCGGCGCTCCTGGCGGGAACGGGTCCCTCCTCCGGCCGCTGCAGGAAGGCCGCTCAAAGCCTGCCGTATTTACTCTCGGCAGACTATTAACCAACACCAGGCTATTAATCTGGCTTTTGAGCCTTCACTAAAGCCCATAAAAGCTCACAGTTGTCAAATGGAGTTCATTTTAATTTCCTTTCAATCACAGTAAATTATTCAGGTGATAAATCAGCTGGAGCAGCCTCCTGGCTGTAATAGAAACCCTAATTCCTGGCTAATTATCCAGCCCATTGCTGCCAACAGATCAATACGGGCGCAAAATGGAACGGGCCAGGCCCTCCCTCCCACCGGACCAGAGACAGAGAGACAGCTGGGGAAGGGGACGTGCTGCTGACCTCCCAGGAAGTTCAAAGGTCACAGGGGGTTAAACCGGGAGAAGGTCTGTCCCTTGTCTAATAGAGAAAGCTACCAGCAATGCCTCCTGCTCTTATACGCCGCATTGCCTTGGGAATGGTGGCATTTCTCCAGGCTGGTGGGCTGAGCAGAATTCTAGTATCGCCCACCCCTGTAGGCATCCTACTCCTGGGAGGGAGCTAGGCATGATGGAGCTTGGTCATTAGGGGTGGCCTGAACCCCAAGCGTGAGTCAGAAAAAGGGCTGGGCACTGTGGGGAGAAAGTAGACGGTCTGGACATGCCTGTTTTCTTTAGGGAGCTCATTTCCTCATTTCGGAGGGGAAGGAGAAGAGGGGTTGGGGAGACAGGAGTGCCAGCCTGAGAGACAAGAAGGCTTCCCGGAGGAGGTGCCTTGAGGGAGGGGCAGAATCCAGACGTGTGGAGATGGCCGGGGGTCGGCCGGAGAGAGAGCATCGCAGGCGGAAGGAACAGCATGGGCACAGGTCTGGGGAAGGCCAGTGTGGGCAGCACAAGGGGTTGGAACGTGGAGGTGAGTGAATGGAGGTCAGGGACCCCAACCACAGAGGGCTGGAACATGGAGGTGAGGAGGTTTGACCTTGCTTTGGGGGCAGGGTGCCCCAAAGAGCGCTGGGTCTGCGGCCTGGACTGTTCTGCTCACCTTGGAAGCAACCTACACTGGGACCTCTTGCCTCTTGTCTTGTCCCTGCTGCTACTGTGGGACCACTTTCTTCCTGAAGCTCAGCCCCATAACAGCTCCTCATGGTTTCCCACCACTTGAAACCCCAACCCCAGACCTCTCTCCCCTTCACAACTCTTCACCACCCCATGTCCCTCTGCTCGCCGCAAGAAGCTCGGCTGTGACCAGGCCCGAGCCCTCACTGCCCACGTGTGCTGGGCTGTCCTGTGTCCAAGGGGGCTACGGACTGTGGCCCTACTTCTCCCAGGGCTGGCGTGTGCATGCGTGTGTGGGTGTGTGTGTGTGTGTGTGTGTGTGCGCATAAGCACGTGAACGCCAGGACCCTGAGCTTGGAGCATGCTTGGTGGAAGGTACTGCAGTTATTATTACTTTCTTAATGTTGTTCACACTCTAAGCTCCTGCTCACTGTTTCCCTGCATGGAACATTCTTTGAGCCTAATCCTAAATCCTGCCCTGTCCAGTCCCAGTAGCAGTCCTGCCTGCCCCATGAGGCCTTCACTGACCCATGTGTCTGAGCTCATAAATGCGCTGGGCTCTACTTACTGCTGTGGTAACTGTTGTAGCTACTGTGTATCCATTGCTTGCCATGTGCCTGGCTCTGCTCCGAGAACCTTACTTGCCCTACCTTATTACAAAGTCACAACTCCTGTCACATCCATTGCGCAGACAGAACAGCTGAGGCTTAGCGAGATTAGCACAGTGATTTAGCCACAGGCACATGGAGACTACAGCACCAAGATTGGAAGCCAGGTCCCTTCCAGGGCCTGGGCCACTGGGCTACCCCTAGTTGCAGCACAGTCAGGCTGCCCACTGATGCTGAGAGATGGGCAGTTTCCTGGGGATCCAGCCCTGGGTTCAGTGTACTCATGCTGGGAGCTGAGCACAAGTTAGGAGGTGCTGGGCCTTCCACACAAACCAGCGTGGTCTCTGCAGTATAAGCAGAAGTGGAGGGTGGTGACTGTCCTTGGAGCTGGATCTGTTCCTCTCACCCTGTCCCTCCCCTGGCAGGGCTGTGCTCAGAGCCAAGCTTCTCCTTTGCAGACAAAGTCGAGTTTGTTCAGAAGAGGCAACTGCAAATTCTTTCCTAGGAGGGATGACTGGAGAAATTGGGGCTGTTTAGTCTGAAGGGAAGACTTGGGGCTGTGAATAAGGAAGAAGATAGGCTAATAGCTCAAGCATTCTTACAATGAATTGGGCCTCCTTGTTCAGTAGTGAGCTTCCCATCACTGGAGGCATGTAAGTAGAATCTATCCTTTTTCATATATGCTGTTTTAGAAGTTTAAGGGTCACAGGGGTTTCCAGTGGGGAGGCAATGGTCACAGTCCTCAACAGCACATTTGGAGGTCCAGCAGTAGGTTTTATAGGGCTCTGTCTTATGGATGAATATGATGACCACATGCCAACCCATGCATTTCTGCAGGGGCAGGACTGCTGGGACCACATGGCTAAAGAATTCAGCCTTTCTAATAGCCCGACTTCAACTAAGAAAAAGGCCAGACGCTCTGGGGCAGCTTTTCCTAGATTTTCCAATCTGATGCTCTAGGAAGATGTGCTACTATCTTGGGGCTTTGAGACTTCCTGCCACCCAAAGGGTACCCCAGGAAAATGTCTTCCCCAGTTGGAGAAGGTTCAATCTGTAGAAAGGCACCTCAGGTGGACACCATCAACTCAACTCTTGATGAGGGCAAGAATTCAGTAGTTTGCATTCGACTTCTCTGATGAGGGCTTAGTGTGCAGGGACTTGGGGAATGTCGAAGGAGGGAGGGTCACATGTTTTAGAGATTAAAGGAGGAGATGGTGGGCTGGACACGCTTTTGCTGAGGACTTCCCAGTCTTTTTCACACGGCAGTACACACAGAAGCTGTTAATATTTGCATGACACACCAGGATAAACAGGATGCATGTGGGAGGGGGCAACTGGCCTGCAGATTTTGGCTTCCCCAAGTCCCACCTGGTCACCCAGAGGCTGAGAGAGTTTGGTATTTTGGCACATTATTTGTAGTCTCTTCTTTTGTGGCCAGGAAGAATTGGGGTTTGGGTGGGGCTCTGAATCTTCTCCCTCACTCTTCCTCTCTTGCTTTGCCAGCCTAGGGAAAACCTGATGTGGGGGTCTCAGCACGTGCCCAGATGCTCATGCCATACCTGCTCAACCACTTCTGGGTTCTCTGCAAACCTGGGCTGGGCAGCGCTGCTTGAGCCAAAGGAGACCCAAGTGAAGCTTCTGGCACATTATCTCTGAATCCAACTGCGCTGTAGAGCAGACCCTCCCTGGCTTACCCACCGAGTGGCAGCTGGACAGGACGGAACTGAGAGAGGGGACAGGGCTGGGCCCTCTCACGGAAAATAGGCACCGCCAGACCTAGCTGCTTCCCCAGAGCCTGAAGTTAGAGGAAGACTCTGAGCTTCAAGGCACCGTGACACTACCCACTAGTGACCACAGCTCAGTGAATGTCCTGGGCTCTGAACAGTCAGACGAGTGACTCCTCTGGTGTCAGGGAGGGGGCAGCAGTCCTGGTTCCAGTTCTTCCCAGCGCGAGGAGAAGGGGTAGAAATACCTTTCCGAACTGAGAAGCTTAAGGTTTAACTTTGATGTTATCTTTGGAATGAGATAGTCACAAGGAATATTCTGGAATTCTTGCTCCCTAAATCTCTAGAGGCACTGGGTGCCTCTAGACTAGCCATACGCTCACTTATGCTTCTATTGTCATCATCTCAGAGTGACCCAAGGATGAAAATTACATGGACTCTGTGGGACCTCAGCCCTCGTCATTTGCTTTGCCACCAAGAGTCTTGCTTGGGGATGCCCATTTGCTCCTAAACAGCTTTTAGAATATTTTCTAAACATCCGAATATTCCGAGTATTCTTTGTCTTCCTGCAGATCAAGTGCAAGGGTGGCTTCCCAAGAAAAATCACTGCTCCTGTTTTGTAAGACTGGGGAATGTCTGAGGGGACACTGAGCTAGTGCCATAGTGTAAAACTTGGGGTGCCTGGGCTTTAGTGATGGCTCTTGGGCTAGTCTCTCTGGGTCGTGGTTTCTGCATTTGGGTCGGGGGGGCGTGGACTGGGTCATCGTTGAGATCCATTCAAACTCTAACATTCTGTGAGTGGTAAAACAAATTGGAAATGCCTCTCTTATTTTTATTTTGACTTGTTTATAGTTTTTCCTCCTGTCTGTTCCACTCTTCTCAATGACAGGCAAATTCTGTATTCGTGGGGTTTAAAGACTGCAAGTGAATTGTCAAAGAGCTGCCTGCACCTTGCTGGGATGTTCTTTCATTCATTTATTCATTCATTCATCCAAGAAATTTTTACAGATATGCCATGTCAGTGACATTGACCACATGTGCTGTGCCGTGTGGCATAAAGTAGCAGCAATTGATGCAGCCAAAGGTACTGTGTGAAAATTGACTTTGGGGTAGAGATATTTCCCCTCAAACAAGGCTAACCAATATTTGCAATTAAAAAAAGACCCCAATGTTTCTGTGAAGCAGATTAGAGAGAAAAAAAAATGCAGATGATTCTAGTCCTACAGCTTATTTATTTTGAAGGTGCACAAGAAGTTTGGCTTAAGGAATTTAGCTATACACAAAGCTCTTTAAAAAACAACAAAAACAAACCTTTATTGCTTTGTAAATTATTTTTTTAAAAAGAATATAGATTTTTGTTCTGATCAGAAGGTCTGAGCTATTGTAGGCTTTTTTCCCATCTCAAACAATAGAAAAACTGGATGAAATATAATAATAAAATATTTTGATATATATCTGAGGCTGAGAGAAAGAGAAGGAAGTGTTCGGGGGCTGAAAATTAAGAAGGGGCCCAGAGCCAGAATTTTAAGAGCATGACCTAAGGTCCCAGTGGCTCAGGGTACTGGTCCTGGATATAGTCCCTAGTGAACAGAGGAGGGTTTTGATACTGATGTCAGGACAAAAGATACGGCCTTCGACCTGTGTGATGTGAGAGTTGGACCCACAAAAACTTGAAACCTGCAAGGCCTGCACTTTCCATGAAATGGGCACTAGGTAGGTTTCACCTATAGGCTGAGGGAAGCAGTAAGGAAACTGGATTCAGCATGGGACTCAGAGAACAAAAATTTCCCATGGTAAATCGAAATCCCAAGCCTGTGTCACATACAGATGTGGCATCTCACTTTGTATTTTGCATAAGAAATCCAAGAATAGAAATTAATAACCAGTGGGTGCAGTGGCTCATGCCTGTAATCCTAGCACTTTGGGAGGCTGAGACAGGAGGATTGCTTGAGGCCAGGAGTTCAAGACCTGGCCTGAGCAAGAGTGAGACCCTGTCTCTACAAAAGATAGAAAAATTAGCCAAGCACGGTGGTGGGTGCCTATAGTCCCAGGTATTTGGGAGGCTGAGGCAAGAGGATCACTGAAGCCCAGGAGTTTGAGGTTGCTGTGAGCTAATGATGATGCCACAGCACTCTAGCCTGAGAGACAGAGCAAGACCTTGTCTTAAAAAAAAGACTATAAAACGATTAAAGAGATGAAAGAAAGTCTAGAAACCATTACCAAGGAACAAAAAAACCATGAAAAAAGAAAAAGATTAGGAAATGAACCAAATGAATTTCCTAGAAATAAAAATTATCACCATCAGAATTAAAAATTCAGTCGATGTCTTAAATACCAGATAAGATACAGCTGAATCGAAAATTATTGATTTGGGAGACAGAGCTGAGGAAATTGCCAGGAACACATAACATAGAAGGCTAAAGAGTTGGGAAATATGAAAGAGAGTAAAAGAGGTAAAACAACATGAGAAAGTCCAACATACATCTAATAGTTGGCCTGAAAAAATAAAATAGAAAAAAGAGAGGAGAGGCAATATTTGAAGAAATAATGGCTCAGGACTTTATAGAACAGAACTGTTCTATAAAGACATGTATCATTGGATTGAAGAAGCATACTAAGTCCAGAGCAAGTTAAATAAAAATAAGTGGACATCTAGACAAAACTGTAATGAAACTGAAGAACATCAAAGACAAAGAGACAATTATAAAAGCAACCAGAAAGAAAGTATAACTTTTAGACTGACAGGACACTTTTTTTAGCATCATTAGAAGTCAGAAGACAACAGAAATATTTCACATGTTAAGAGATAGAAACAATCAAACTCATACTCAGGTAAATGACCATTTAGTACTGAAAGCAAATAAACACATTTTCAGTCAAAGATAGGGAGAGTTTACCACTCACAGACTCTTGCTGAACTGCTAAGTAACGTACTTCAGTAAGAAACACACGAGAGACTTCCAGTTTCAGCTCTGACAAGTGGAGAGCTTGGAAGTCATCACTCTCATTTTTATAATAAGAAATAAAGCCGAACAAATAAAAAATCGATGAGTTTTCTTGACCTATCAAAGAATTTGGGTTACAGGGCAAACAGCTGTTCCAAAATCTGGACAGGCACACAAGAGTACAGAGAATGCATCTGAGATCTGCCAGGTTCCATAAAACCTCACACCAAAGGCCCATTGACTTCAGTTCCTATTACTTGATACTTCATGTGGAGGCTTCAAGAAAAAAATTAGGCAAGAAAAAGAAAAGTAAGAAGAGATAAAGTAAGTATCAGAACCAGACCTAGATTTTGGAATTATTAGACAGAGAATTTAAAATAATTCTGATTAATATTTTAAGGGCTCTAATGAAAACACAGACAGCATGCAAAACCAGATGGGTTATATAAGCAGACAAAGAGGGAAACTCTGAGAAAGAATCAAAAGAAAATGCTGGAAATAAAAAACACAGTAACAGAAATAAAGAGTGTCTTTGATGAGCTCATCAGTAGAGTGGACACAGCCAAGTAAAGAATTAGTGAGCTTGGAGATATGGCAATAGAAACTTCTCAGACTGAAAAGCAAAGAGAAAAAAAAGAATAAAAAGCAAAACAGAACAAAACAAAAAGATCCCCAAACAAACAAAACCCCCCCAAAACCAGAACAGAATATCTAAGAACTGTGGGACAATTTTAAGAGGAATGGCATATGCATAATTAGAATGCCAGAAGGAGAAGGGAGAATGAAGAGGAAGAAATATTTGAGGTAGTAATGGCTGAGAATTTTCCAAAATTAATGACAGATACTGAACCACAGATTCGGGACACGCAGAGAATGCCAAGCCGGGTACACACCAAAGTATCTGCACTCAGGCATGTCATATTCAAATGTCAGCAAATCAGAGACAAAGAGAAAATCTTGAAAGAAGCTGAAGTGGAGCGGGGAGGAAACTTACTCACAGAGAAACGAGGACAAGAATTACAGTGGACGTCATGTCAGAAACCATACAAACAAAAAGAGAGTGGAGTGAAATATTTATAGCATTGAAAGAGAAAACTCAACAACCTAAAATTCTATATCCTAGCAAATTATCCTTCAAAAGTGAAGGAAAAAAATAAAGACTATCTTAGTCAAACAAAAACGGAGGGAATTCCATCACCGGCAGACGTAGCCTGCAAGAAATGTTAAAAGAAATTCTTCAGAAGAAAAATGATGTCGGTCAGAAACTCAGATCTACATAAGGAAAAGAAGAGAGGTGGAGAAGGAATAAATGAAGGCAAAATTAAACCTTTGATATTTTTTATTCTTAATTGATCTAAAAGGTAACTATAAAGCAATAATTGTAACAACATATGGGATGATTATTACACAGGGATAAGTCAAAAGAACTGCAACAATGTCATAAGGGACAGGAAGGAGGAATTGGAAATGCCCTGTTGGAAGGTACCTGTACACAAGGGAGGGGGAAGTGTGTTATTTAAAGGTGGATTTAAATTAGTTATAAATGTGTATTACAGACTCTGGAGAAAGTACTAAAACTTCAGAAAAAAGGAGTATGATTTAAATGTTAACAGAGGAGGTAAATTGGAATCATATGACATGTTCAGTTAAAACAGACAAGGAAGAAAAAGAGGGGTAAAAAAGAAACAAAGAACATGTTTAACAACATGTGTAGAAAAGTTACACAAAAAGTAGACATTAATCTAGTTATATCAATAATACTTTGAATGCGAATGGTCTAAATATACCCATTACAAGACAGATTGTCAGAGTGTATAAAAGAACACAAGACTCAACTATATGTTGCCCACAACAAGGACACGAAATACAGAAGGAGAAAGTGGGATTTTTAAGAAGCAGTGGTAACCAAATGCATAGATAAGTGAAGGATAATCTAAATAGACTTATCTAATGAAGGATATCATCTGTAAAAGTAAAGACTAGTTTTGGGGATATACGACAAAGTAGAAAAATAAAAGACAATAATATTATTTAAGGTTGGGAGGATGCTGATCTAAGTTAAGACATTCTAAGATCCTTGCATTGCTCAGGAGGAGGGTAGATATATTGATAAATTTTAGGTTGGGTTAGGTCAAGGGTGCAGGTGAGCAAATTAAGGGTAACCATTAAAGGCATAGTAATAGAATACATAACTTCTAAACCATAAGAAGCAAAAAGAAATACATTGAAGACTCAGTGGATCCAATAGAAGGCAGGGGAGAAGAAACAAAGAAGTAAGGAAAAAGCATGGTAAATTAAAAAATGAAAAATTAGATAGTAAAGGGTAGAAAGAGTAATATCATTATTAGATGAAATAAACTTCAAGGCCCAAAGCATCCTCAAAGACAAAGAGGATGATTACTTAATGATAACAAGAACAATTTATAGGAAGATAAAACAATCCTGAACCTGCATGTACTTAGAGTCTCAGAATATTTAAAGCAAAAATTGTCAAAGAACAAATGGACAGATTCCATGATATTTTGGGGGGACTTTAACATGCCCCTTTTATTAATGAATAGATCAAGCTGAAAAAAAATTGGCAAAGATATTTGTAAGATTTGCACAACATAATTAACAAACTTAATAAAATAGACATACAAAAGGGCAACAGAGAATCAGAGAATACATATGCTTTTCAAACACGCATGGAAGGAATACTTCCATAAACCCCCATTTATCCTGCCCCCCACTCACACCCCACCACCCCGCTTCCCCAGCTCCAAACCTGTCCTGTGAGGAACTCGTGGAGGAGCTGGAGCTGGCTGCCTGTGGAAAAGGAAACTCCGTGGATACACGAGAACGTGATCCGATCTCAGGAGGGCTCCTGTGTAAGAGGAGCAAAGATAGACTTCTCTGTGGCCCCAGTGGGCAGACTCAGGACTTAGGTGGAACTTAGAGAGAAGCAGCTTTTGGTTCAGTTGAAGGAAACCTTCCAAACAGGCGGAGCTGCCCAACTGTGGGTTTGTGGGCTGTGGGTTTCTTGTCACTGGGATTGTCTGGCATGGGTAAGTGTGACCACTTGGGAGGAAGGCTGAGGTGGGGCTTCAAGCGTTAGATTGGGGCTTGGCAGAGATAACCACTAGAGTCCCTTCCGGCTCTGAGTGTGGCATTCTGTGACAGATGTGGTTGCTTTTCCTCTCTTCTATTTTAAAGAAAAGACAGATTTGTTGATCCTTTCCTGCTGTCTTGGTTATGAAATGAAATGGGATGAATTATTGAAGGCTATCATATAGTCCAGCATGGTATCAGTGCTTTTAAGAAGATGTAGACAATTCTTGGGTTAGGGCAACATAATTGGTGATGTTTTCATTTTAGACTACCAAGAGAGCAGATAACCATCTACCTGCTGGTTACAACAGTCCGAGGGTTCGTGGCCAGAGCCATTTCATCACGATGAGCACGTGGAAAGAAGATGATGAGAAAGGAGCTTTCACAGAAGGGAGCTTGGGGATTTGAGGTCTTAGAGGTGGACAGTTCTAAGTGATAGAATAAGGTCCTATCTGTGGCCATCCATGGGGCAGGAGCTGGGGAATGGAGATCAAGACCAATGGAGTCAAGGAGGTGTAGCTCAGGGACACGGAGGCAGGTGAAGGTGACAGTGGGAAGTCCTGAGAAAGGGGGGGATCTGTCAGGAGCGATGCAGGCGTTTCACTAACAGTGTGAGGGGACCGGCTTGGGCAGATAACGTGGCATTCTGAGGAGGAGACACTGTGGCAGGACGGTGTGTGAGCAATGGCCTGGAATTGGCATTGGGGAACAGTGAGTGTGCAGACCGCCTGCCTGGCCCCGGGAGTCCCGGGGAGAGCAGGGAGGCATGCTTTGCATTGGAGAGTCCATTGGGACCGTGCGTGGAGAACTGCTGGAGGCAGTACAGCGTCGTGGTTAGGAGCACAGGCTTCGGAAGCAGCCGCTGTGACTTTGCAACCTGTTATGTTAGTTTTGAGCTAACGTAATCTCTTGGGAGATTATGGTAATAAAAGTGATTGCAGGCTTACCTCCAGAGTCTGTGTGCTGCTTCCTTTATTCCTGGGTTTGAGCATGCTGGTTACCCTCACATCCCACACAGATGTCAGCTTTTCTTCCTTTGTGTGCAGAGTTATTATTTCAAACCGATTCGCCTTTACCACTGCTTCAACCTAGGTTTTCTTGTATGTAAAATGGGGATGATAACAGTACCTGTGTCATAGATGGTTGTGCTGATTAAAGGAGATGCTCATAAAGGGGGCTTAATAGAGAGTTCAGCCTGCAATAGGCACTCAAAATGTTACTTTTATTATTATTGTTGTTATTGTTATTAAGGAGCATTTTGCCACAGCAGAGGTTCCACAGGGCAGAGAGACAGGATTGTGGCGGGAAAGGGGTCAGGAAAGCCCAGGTGAGTAAGGGCAGGTGGGGCAGGAAAGGAGTTGGGGAGGAGGCAGGAGGGAGTTTGCCCCAGGGAGGCAGAGTGGCTAAGAACCGTGGGTGGGAGGGATGAGAGGTAGACCAGAAGGCCCTGTTGGCCTGCAGCGGCGGAACGTTTGCGCCAGGGTTGCTGCAGACTTTTCCCTCCCCAGCCTTCCTCTGTTTTCACTGTTTGCCTGGCTGCAGATTACACAGGCAAATGAGCTTGGGCTTCAAGGGAAAAATTCCATTAAAGCAATCAAAATAACAATTTGTATCACTTTTAGAACTTCTGCCTGAGGAGCTAAGAAATCTTTGTAATAAATTATTAATTCCGGGTTGTACTATAAGAATTTTCCCCCCACAAACAAACAAATTAATATTTCCTTTTTGGTGCGTCAGAGGACAGGAGTTCTCTGGTCTCTTAGATCTGCCTCCAGGTGTGGGGGGAGGTATTAAAACTCAGACTCTGATAGTCTAAGGCTGCAGTCTCCAACGTCTGGTCCATGGACTGTCAGGGACGGGCCACAGAGCTCCAGTGTAGCCCCCTGACCGCTGTTTGTGCAAAGATTGAAAAATTGTCTTCTGTGAAACTTAGCAACCAGGGGCCACATGGCAGGAGGTGAGTGGCAGCAGTGGGCAAGCCCTCCAAGCTTCATTTATATTTACAGCCACGCTGCCTGAGCTGTGCCTCCCCCTGCCCTCTCCCCACTCCCGTCTGTGGAAAAATTGTCTTCCGTGAAACAGGTTCCTGGTGCTAAAAAGGTTGGGGACTGCTGGCCTAAGGAACTAGCCTAGCAGAACTCCGCTCGGCCCTCCTGGAGGAAGAGATGGGACTACTAGCCCTCATGACAGTGCCCTTGGGGGCACCTGACTCTCCCACTCAGGCTCAGGCTGTGCCTACGGTGGCCACATGGCAAGGCAGTAGGAGCAAGGGCTCTGGAGTGGGCCTGGTCCTGGAGTCCGGCACACGCGCCTGCTGGCTGTGTGGTCAGGACGGGTTGCTCGCCTCACAGAGCTGCAGCTTACCCGTCTGCAAGGGGAGGTGGCCATGCTGGTGTGAGTGTGAGGCTCTTGTGTGTAAGGTCCTGGACAGTGCCCAGCACATGGGAGATACTCAGTGGATGCTATTTAGCATTGTTATTTACATACTCAGGGACTGGCCCAATAACACAGGTCAGGCTCCTGCCCCCACAGTGCTTATATTTGGTGGGTGGGGTGGTTGTACATGTTGTGGGTGGGGAGGAGGATGAGCAAGAGGTCGCCAGGTGGAGAAGAAGGGGGAAGAGGAAGAGGAAGACCAAAAGCACGGAGACAGGTGCATGTACGTTCAGTCAGGGAAAGGGGAAGTGGTTTCAGGTGGCTGGAGCATGAGGCGTGGTAGGGGCGATGGCTCTGAGAAGTCTGTTTTAAAAAAAATACGTGTATATATATATATATATATATGCTCTCTCACACACACATACATACAAATATATAATATAATGAAATGTAATATAATACAATGATGTAATATCTGGACAGCGCATGTCCTTAAATGTCTTAATTGTATTATCTCATTTAATCCTTACAACAAACCCTTCCAGGTAGGTATTTATTTATTTTTCTTATTTAAAAGACGAGGAAACTGAGGGAATCATACTTGATCCACACAACAAGGTTTAATATTTCTAAATTACATTTACCTGGAAGACATATGGTAGGTTCAGATGCACAGTGTAATTTTTCTTGTCTTTTAAACATCAGCACTTACCACTTTTGGATGTTCAAGGGTGAGGACTGGTGGTGGGCTATGGGGCCACATCCGGAGCTGCTGGGAAGGGGAGGATTGCTTCCCTGTGGGATACTTTTTCAGGAGCAGGTATATTCATTTATGCGGGTTCTTCTCGACAAATTTATTTATGAACAGAATTTGTGTCAATTATAGCATATGGAATAAATCTGGAGAAATCCTATGATAGCTGTGCCCTGGGGGCAGCATTATAAATTCTCTTGCTATTACCCTTTTTCTGGACTTCTTTAGAATGGATATTTGGGATTTGGAAAAAATAACCATTTCCCTCCTGTTTGGCCCCGGACATGGCTGGCTTGTCGTTATACATTGGGGTTTGGGGGTTAGGAACTAAGAAGTAGAAAGTGGGCTATGGCGCTTTTACCTGCCTGCTGGTAAAGAAGTTGCCTCAGGTGTCTCCTGGGATGCTTCCCAGCTCACCAGTGAATTCCAAATAACTTAAAAAGGACTAAAACCAGTAAGGGTCCTTGTGACTTCGTGACCTACCACCTCCAGCACCTGATTTTCTCTGACTTTCTGACTACCCGATAGTCAGAAAACTGCATCTGTGCTGTGGGGGCAAAACAGCCCAGACATATTCACACATGACCTTGAAAGATGAACCCTTCATTGCCTTTGAGAAGCTTAGCTATAGGAAAGTCTTATGGGGGGGCCTGACATTGGCCATTAGATCCCTTAATAGGGAAGGTTTGGGGTCATAATCTCTAGAGGTTTCAACCTGGTGAGTGTGGTCCGAGTTCTGGCTGGTTCTGGGGAAGCTTGTTTTCCCAGTGCTGCAAACTGAGGCCAACTGCTTGGGTTTTCTCTGGGTCTCTGACTGGTTCCATTAACAGATCCCTGGTTTAAAAATTCAAGCTGTCCATCTGTGCACTGGGAGACAAGCACAGGAACGCTCCGAGCAGTGTGGCTTGGCATTGCGGAGTTTCTCAAGCTCAGAGGCAGCTGGGCCATGGCACCTCTGTAAGCCTCGGGGTTGGAGGGAACAGGTTCCTGATGGAGCAGTGCAAAGTGTCCTGCACACTCTTTTAGGAGGGGGTGTATGTGTGCATCCTGGTGTGGAGAGCTCAAAGCTAAACACTCTCAAGTCCCTCGCTACTCACTTTATAATAATAGAGCACTTACAACGTGCCAGGCACTGGTGTGAGCACTGTGTGTATTAACTCATTTAATTCCTTCAACAGCCCTGAGAGGTGGGGACTTTTATTATCTTAATTTTACTGAAAAGGAAACTGAGGAGCAAAATAGCCAAGTAACTTTCTCAAGGCCACGCAGCTGGTGAATTGCGGTGCGGGGATTTGAAGACCGGCTCCTCCATCTCATTCAAGCAGTGGCCTGAGCAATCGCCCCGGCCGATCCAATCTGCCAGAAAGACGGCTGCGGATCAAGCATTCTAAAATAAAAGTTACTATTTTTAGGACCTGCTTCTCTATTAAACAGATTTATAAATAACAATCCCTTTTGACAGGCTCCTTGCTTGGGTTATCTTGGCATAGATTTCATCTTGGAAGGTACTGGAAGTAGCACTGATCAAAAGTAGTTGTCCAAAGGGAGTTTTATGTCCTTCGATTTTTGTGACAGATGTGGGCGTGTGACTGCTCCTGCCACAAGTCCCTTCTAGTTCATGCACCTGTGACTGTGCTAAACGCAGAAAAACTTCAGAGTTTCCATCATCTGTAGGTCTGGGTATTGGAGAGGGTCCAGAGCAATCTTCTCAGGAGATCCCTGTCCCTGTCCATGGGGGGTTTCCTGGCTCACTGTGTGCAGCTCCAGGCCTGGGTCCCCGTCAGGCTGTGCAGTGTTCACAAGGGGCGTCAGTGCCCCTGCCAGCTGGCTGTGTACTTAGCTGTGGGCACAGAGCAGCTTCCTCTCTGCCACTTGTTAGGAATCCAAATGCCACCCACTGTTATCAGGAGTTTGGCTCTGGGAAGTAATACTTAGGATTGCTGGGAGAACATATGATTTACATGCCTTTCATTTATTTTAAAATCATTCCCGGATCAAGCCATTCAACTGGGTAACAGAACCACTGGTGTGGTCCCCTTAAAGTTACTTACACTGAGTTGCACTTGGGGGTGATGTCTGACCCTGTATAAGGGACACCCTAAGAAATCACCTGTGGAAATCATCCCTGGATCTGAACAGCATTCAGTGATTTCCCAGCTTGCTCTTTAGGAGGTCATAGGAGAAATCCTGTCTGGTCTGAGAGTCGGTCTGAGTGATGAATGGACAGTTTGCATCTCATGGACTCTGTGAGGTCCTGCACCAGGTTTCTCTTCTCCATTGGGCAGTTAGGAGGGCCAAACGCAGTCTCTCCTGTAGCAAGTTCATAAGCCTCTAGCCTCATCTCCAGACTTTGAGGGTGTGGAGGGTGTGGTGGTTGAGAGTGTGGGCTCTGGAGCCAGACTGCCTGGATGCCATCCCAACTCCATCGCCTACCAGTTGGGTTGTCTCTGGCAGGTTACTTGGCCTTGCTAAGTCTCAGTTTCTTCATCTACAAAATGGGGTTGATGAGTGCTTGTCTTATATTGCTGTTGAGGTGTAAGGCAGGGTCCCTGTGAAGCATGGAGCCTGTCAACATGAGCATGTCGTCTGTGTTCGTGGTTGGCCCCATTTTATGTTCTTTCCCTTGCTTTCCTTTCTTTCCTCCATATATACATATATATATATATTTATATTTATATATATATTTGCATCATTGCAAGCTGCTTAAATCTTTCCTGGAAAGTAGTGAGGTATGAAAACATGAGTGAATTAATAAATAAAGTTAATGAACATTACCATGGCTAACGGGCACAATGTTGTTTGGGGATTTCTTTTTTCCTCTCAAAGTTTTTCATGTATCTTTTCTGCTTTTATTGTGAAAATTCTCCTGCAACATTATTTTACCTCAAATCCTTATATAGCGCTCCTTAGGCCTTCTTTTCTGGTGTTAAGTAGTTTGCAAAGATGTGATTTTTGTATGCATGTGTCAGTGTTGAACTAATCCACAAATCCTTAGCAACATCTTCAGTGGAGTTGAAGTAAGTGAGTAACATCAGCTTTATCGTACCATGACGTTCTGATTTTCAAAAGTAACACTGGGTGTGTAAAACTCCAGCTCATGTCCCGGAGGCCAGACCATTTGAAGCGAGGGCTAGGAGAGAATGGGGGATGGATTGGAGCCACCACTGTGTGATGCTGGGAGCCAGCCAGGCAGGCACTGGGGAGGATCTGGGGACCTAGGCTTCCCTTCTCGCCTGGGCTCCCCACTTGGCCGGCACACACCTTAAGGCAGTGTCCCTGGGGAGGCAAACCTGGTTGTCCTGCAGACAGACCTGAGACCCACAAGGCAAGATGATCCCAGTCACGGAGTGTGGGGAGAAAAGAATGTGAACCCGTTGGGGTGGCAGATGGTGGGCCTGAGATGGAGAATAGATGGATTGGGCAGGGCTGGATGGGGCCTGCATTGAAGGAGGGCAAGCCCAAGGGCACCAAGGCCCTGGTGGGGAAACTGAAGGCTGGGTGCAGAGAGGGAGGGCTGGGAGACAAGGGCCAGTGGTGTGACGCTCCCCAGTGAATGGCTGAGGCACTTGCAGCCCCGTAATGTAGAGTCGGCTGTGCCCGGTTGGCCTTGGCCTGTGCTCACCTGTGCTCACCCACTTTGGGGGGAAAAGCCCAGCTCCACTATTTCTAGTAGCTCTTCTGCTATAAGCTCTGCCTCCAACATCAGCATTTGCAGCCTCATGATCTAGGTTAAAATTTTATTAAGTGTGTGATCACGACACTCTCACTTGGTCTCTCTCTGCTTCAGTCTCTGCATCTATAAAAGAGGACAACGAAGGATAACGCTACCTCTCTGATTGAGTTAGAGCGAAGCTCCCCCCTGCCCACCCCCTAACCCGTGAAAGCTGCGTCATAGCTAAGCACAACTGTTGCAATGAACAGGGCCATGCTTGTACCTGTACCCACCCCTGGATCTTCCTCAAGCTCTACTTAGCGCATGGAGTGGTGGTGGAGGTTTTGTCTGTAAAAAGGGCTGTGAAATTCCCTGACCGCTTTCATATCTGTGACCTTATTTGATCCCTATTAACACTTTTGTGACATGAGAGCAGATAGAAGCCCTTATTCCCATTTTGCCAGCAAGTGAGAGCCAGAGAACTGTAGCCTCTTTGCTCTTCCCAATTGCAAGTGTTGCTTTTCTTGAGACCTGAGTTCTGATTTGGGGCCACCTGTCTTACAACAGTGTCCCCTTGACAAAGTCTTTCCCCCTCAACTTCTATCTGAAAATTGGGTGCTTGCTTCGGCAGCACATATACTAAAATTGGAACCATACTGAGAAGATTAGCATGGCCCCTGCACAAGGATGACAGTTTAAAATGTAAAAATGAAACACACACACAAAAAAAACTGGGGGGACGGGGATGGGGAGACCGCAAATCCCTTGCATCTCAGACACTGTCTGGAGCTGTGGGCCTGAGCCAGGAGACCTGGGTCCTTCCTCTGAGCCGAGCAGTAGGGCAGGCTCCTGGACACACAGATCCATGTGTTGGCCACCAATGGCCAAGCACACTGCCCCGGAGACTCTGGGTAGTGCAGGCGTTCCCTCAGGGCAGACGGTCTCAAATCACACGGCTAGTAAGAGGCAGGGCTCGTACTTGAACTCACTTCTGCTGCTTCCTGAAGAATAATAGCAACAGTAAAAATAATAATGATAGCAAAGATCAATCAAGTGCTAGTCACTTTGCACACATGTCCTCATTAAATGCTTGGAACAACTCTGTGAGGTGAGAACTGTCATTCGACCCATTGCACAGACAAGGAAGTCAAGGCACGGAGGTTTGAGGCCGTCCTCTGGGGAAGGCAGAGCTGGGTTCTCACCCGCGTGTCTGCCTCCCTCCAATCTGTGCTCTTTCTCTCACCCCACAGCTGCCCGTTGGAGTTTACCGGGCATTTTCACTTTGTGGCGCGCCAGGTCGGCAGGGCCAGTGCTTCTGTGCCAGTACCTGCCGGAATTCCTCCCCCGGTCTGCCTGTCCTACCTTAACCTGCTTCAGGGCTCCTCTCTCCACTCGCTACCTGCCCCCAGGAACTTCCCCTCTCATTGCAGTAGACGAAATCTAAAATCGCTGCCCTCATGGAGCTTCCATTCTCCTGCAGCAAAGACGGCGTGTGTCCCTGAGTCCTGGGTGCCTCTGCAGGTCCGAATCCGATTCTCATTCCTCTTTCTGGGCTCTGAGTGTCCTGCCCCCTCCCGCCCGCTGTTTTCCAGGACAGTGGCACATCCCGGTGTGGGCTCCAGAGGCCCCAGACGTGTCCTGGAGGCCTGCCCTCTTTCTCCAGCCGCCCCGGAATGTCGCCGTGGGCTCGGGGCAGGGCTCCGGGCAGGTCCCGGGTGTGCCTGGGGGTCCTTTGCGCAGGCGCGTGATTTACCTCGCCTCCCCGCGCCACATGTCTTTAAAATTGCAGTGCCCATTTCCTGCTGAAATAATTTCCACAAAGAGTGGCTCCTATTACCGCAAGAGGCGTGCAGACGTCATGATTTATTATTATTTATGGTCCCAAGGCCTTGTTTATGCAAGACGGGTTAGGTGCGTGCAATAGAAATGCCATTATGCAAATGACATTGAATGTCCTTACTGCGCCTAAATAATTTTTGTGTTGGACGATTAAACCTCATCTGTTATTGATATGGGCTGCAGTCGGGCCATTACAGAGTCCCAACAGTACTTACTCCCAGTAATGGGAAAATTGAGAGCGAGAGACCAACACAATTGCCTCAAGTGGGCCGTGATGCTCTGGAAGGAGTAGAACATCTCCGAGGCCGAGCCGGGAGCCCCTGACTCCGGATAAATAAGGAAAGGCAGCGCCGGGCCATAAATTAAGCCCGGGTTTGAGTGGGTGCCTTGGAGGATTTGCGGCCTTCTAGTCTCGTGATTTAGCTATTTGATGTAGCCAGGGGACCAGGCAGCCCCGGCCCGAGTTCCCGCGAGGCCCGGTGCTGAGGGAGCTGCCAGTGTGGAGGGGAGGAGGACAGGGAAGAGGGTGGCCACCGCGACACCAGGCATCCAATCTGGCTGGGCCCACACGACCGGCTGCCTGTCCCTGGCTCCTGCGCGCACCCGCCCGCCAGCGCTCTCTTGTTCTCTCTCTCTCTTTTTTTTTTGACACAGCTGTGAAGTCCCATTTTGATCAGTGTTGATAGCTTATGAATTCCAAAATTGACAAAATTTACAGAAAAATGAGGATAATCCATCTTCCTTAGCAGCCTGTCAGGAGCTGGCCATACTTCATAATCTCCAATTACAGATGCTATTTTCCGACATTTACATGCAGATATTAGAACCAAATGAAAATGAGAAACAAAGAGAGAATGGAAATGCAGCTATTTATATGTATAAAAGGCAAACAGGTAAATTCGAGACATTTAGATTGGATTTGGGGTCCCTTTAGGAGGCTGGAAAGAGACAGCCTTGAGCACGTGGGGTTTTAGAACAAAATGGTAAGACACGTGACCTCAACAGGCCTGCCTGGGGTCTGGCAGTTTGGGTTAAAAATGGGTCAAACTGCCCAAACAGCTGAGGATGCTTGACTGGGGGCGGACGGACACATAGGGCCATCCCCCAGGCTTTCAAGGGGCTCTGGGGATCACCCATAGTTCACACTGAGCAGTCAAGTTCTCATGTATCTCACAAAAGGGTGAATTTGGAACCTTCCACATTTATTTAAAAAAAAAAAAAAGGTGGTGGGGGAAACTGCCACTGGAGTCTGCTTTTTCTCCAAGGCAAATTTCAAAAAGTTGACACATTCTGGTGACACATGCATAAACTCCCTCTGAGAAGGGGATTCAGGAAGATAACCTGCTTGTCAGAGGGCCCTGGCCAGGTGCATAGGGAATTTCACCAATAAACTTTTAAAATGGGGCATAAATAATAAAATTAATGGGGGGAGAAGGAGTTCTGATATATGGATCATCCGCTTCCTTCTCGAGTCTAATCTGGCTGAGAGAGGAGGATCTGGGAGGAGGCTTTGTAATGAAAATGTTCTTCCCATAAAATTGAAGGGAGAACAGCCTTGTTGCCCTCGCAGCTGTATGTAGCGTTGGCTTCTGGAAAGCCGGGGATATTAATTAGCACTGCTTTGGATTAAACTCTCCCAACCATGTCGGATGGTACGATTTTTCTCTTTGTGAGCTTGACAGAGGGTGGCAAGGAGGCTCCTGCCTGGGTTTTCCCAGCCTACTGTGATTACTGAACTTTTCTTTCATTTGAGGATCAAACCTCTAACCCTCCTGGAAATGAAAATGAGATATTCCAGGGTTTTCCAGGGCAGTTGGGCAGAGAGAGGCTGTTTTGTTGGACCAGGCAGAGGAGGTAGAGATGGTTGGATGGGGAGATGTGAACATCTCTGTTGCTTTTGGCTTGAAAGCTTTTGTTTGTTTGGGTGAAGCCCATTTCTAGCCAGCAGTTTTATGTTATTTGAGGTTTGATTTGTGGGAGAGAGGTGAAGGAAATAAAATCCGGAGGCTAAATTAATGTCTGTATGTGTGTATGAGGAAGAAAACGGAATTGTTAAAAATCTAACTAAAATCCAGCTTTCAGGAGAAGTGTGTTTGTTTACTTGTCCAGTCTCAAGGCAAATGGCTTGCTTGTCTAGGTAAATTATAGGTATTAGCATGAAAAATAATTATTATGCTTTGTTTCCAGGTATGAAATGCAAGATTCATGGAATTAACACATAACTGCAAAATGCAAATATATTTCCATAATTAAAAGCAGAGGCTCTTAAGTAAAGTTAACCTTGATAAAAAGGCATATAAACAAAAACACCATTGTCACCACACTAGTTTTTTACTCTATTATTATCACTAGCTAAAATTTGGGTTTACATATCATACCTAAAATCTTAGCCTAGTGTCTCCCTTCTAAAAGCCAGAATGTCACCTTGGATAAAGAACAGAAAGAGCTTGAACCAAGCAGACAGTCAGATGCCTGATTTTTCTTTGATGGTCCTAACAGTGCCACATGTTACCATTTATTTCTCGGTTTTTTTTCCCAGTAATGTTAAGATGAACTGCTAATGTTGACATTAAATCTGAGCATCACCATCCCCTCGGTTGTTCTCGTAGGAGCCTTCTGTCTATATGGGGAGAATAAAGGATAAAGTTAACGACACCCAGGCTGAACCAATCTGGAAACCTTTGCTATAGGAGGTCATTCTTCAGCCAGGATTGGGAGAGGCAGACAGACAAGGACAGGAGGAGCGGAAGGGAGAGGGCAGTCAGGGTGGAGAGCATGGCCACGTCAGAGGCTTAGGGTCAGGTAGGTTGTCTGAGGAGGTCACAAAACATGGGAAAGTGTGCCTGGCCTAGTGGCTGGTGTCCCCTCTGGCTCTAGCACCTTGTTGTGAGACAATTTAGAATCATGGTAAGGAACACAGGCTTTGGAGTCAGACAGAACCGGGTTAACCCCCTGCTGTCAACTTGCTCAACTTCTCTAAGCCTCAGTGCTCTCATCTGTAACATGACGGGGTTAATGATATCGGCAGAGTAGTGGTTTATAGTGGCGCTTAAGATCCCCTGAGGGATGATTTTGGGCACATTATTTTGGCACCTTGTGTCTCATTTTCATCATCTGTAAAGGGGGTTAGTAATACCTTGTAGGGTTGTTGAAAAAATTAAATGAATTAATGCATTTTAATACCTAGAACAGTACCTGGGATATAGTAAACACCCAGTAAATGCAAGCTTTTCTGACTCTTGTTAAAGGTGAGTGAGGGTCTAGGTGAGAGCTGGCAGAGTCGCCTGAATTGCAAACCGAGGAGTCTGGATTCACTGCGGGAGGCCTGGCCTTCCCGGCTTTCTTTTCCTGGTGGTTCCCTTGCACAGTTTCTGTTTGGCCCTAGGAATCCTTGGTGACCAGGAGGGCGCTCCCTCCCAAGGCTGCCTGCGTATGCCTTTGCAGAGCATTACCTGTTAGAAAGTTCTTTCTGACAGGGAGCAGAAGGGCAGAGAGGTGGCCTTTGGCCTGAGGCACGCGTGTGTGCATCACCACATGGCCAGAGGTGGTGGGGCAATAGCATCCAGGCCTCCCTGCCCCCACCCTGTCCCCACCCTGCTGATCTGGCAGTACAGAAGGAAGTCTCTTTTCTTTTTTTTTTTTTTTTAACTGAAGTGACTTTTTAAATTTTTTTTTTGAGACAGAGTCTCCCTCTGTCATCCAGGCTGGAGTGCTGTGGCGTCAGCCTAGCTCACCACAACCTCAAACTCCTGGGCTCAAGCAATCCTCCAGCCTCAGCCTCCGAGCAGCTGGGACTATAGGTGCGAGTCACCACACCCAGCTAATTTTTTCTATTTTTAGTAGAGACGGGGGTCTTGCTCTTGCTCAGGCTGGTCTTGAACTCCTGACCTTAAGCCTCCTGCCTTGGCCTCCCAGAGTGCTAGGATGACAGACGCGAGCCACCGTACCTGGCCATCTTTTCATTTCTTTGTTGCCCCAGGATAACCTTTCTGTCCTCCCCACAGCTGGGAAGTCACTCAGAAAGAGAGCTATGAGCATTTTGGGGTGCCCCTTCCCCTCCCACGTGGGTACTTGAGGATGGAGTCCTCCCTTTGCACGCCCTGTTTGGACCCTGTGGTAGCTGAGTCCTGCATTCCTTGGGGGTAAGGGGCCTCCCTGCCCACGGCTAGCCCTGTAGCAGGAAGGGACCGCCAGGCCCCACCATGGATCACCTGAGGAAGCCTGTGGAATTCGGCTGCCTGGAGATGGAGCTTTGTCTCTGGAACTCTCGCTCCCCCTTCTCCACATCCGACTCTGGAGCTGCTCATGACACAGCCGGGCAGAGCTGAAGCAGGAGCAGGGCCTCCCCAGACAGGGAGTCCCCACCGCAACCCCCGCCCGGGATTTAGACCCACTGGGATCTTATCATGCAGGAGGCCTTGAATATTGGATCCTTGGCTACCAAGTCCAAGTTCTCATTCTCCAGAAATGGAGATTTGTGCTCCAAGCCTTGACAGCGTAATGAGGATATCCTTGCCAGGATAACCTTTCTGTCCTTGTACTTGGGAAGACTTGTGAGCTTGCAAATAGCACACTGGTTAGGGGAAGGAGAAAATGAATATTTACTTTTTTTAAAAATCATATACATAATCACTTTCCATTTCTAATGAACTTGGAGTGAGCCCTGCATTGACCGTGAGAACAATACGAATCAGTCAGGTGACGAAGCTACCAGGAAAACAGAAGGAAGTGTCGTAGGCCCCAGCCAGACCCATGTCCGGGTGAGGAGTGGAGGGCCTGGGGCCCTGCTCTGGGCCCAGGCAGGGAGGGCACTGGCACCTGTAGGACATTTGTTGGAACTGGCGTCCCAGAAAGCACACCCAGGACCAACGTGGGGAGGTCTCAAGGGGCACACTGAGCACTTTCTCACGCCAGAGCTGTTTGGCTGTGGAGTGACTGCCTCTGAAAGTAGTGAGTTCCCTGTCACTGGAGATAACCCCTGAGCTCCTTTGGGGCCTGAGATTTCAGACTCATTAAAATTCTGTAAGAAGCCAGGGAGAGAAAAGGGTCTCCTGTTTAGTCATTGCTGGAAAAGTTTCTCCCTACAGAAGCCACAATATCTGACTGTAGTTTCCCCCCTGGGCTTCCCCTGCTGGTACACATCATCTGGGAGCCTGTCTGCGGGGTGCTGGAGGGCTGCCTGGCAGGCTGCGAACAGAAAGGGGGATGAATCATTGAAACTTTGCAAATCTCTTCTTGGAAGCCCCTCGATTCCGCTGCAAACCATTTTGAACCAGGCATGGCACAGCTCTGGAGAACAAAATGAATAGAGTATGTTCCATCCATGCCTGTGGTGCTTTCTGATGAATAAAAGCACCTTGACATCACTTACCCTCTCAGTGACCCTGGGAAGTACCTCTGGCACAGTTGGAAGAGCCAGGCCATGGTACCTGTCCCAGTTCATTTGGTTCCACAGACATTTATGTCACATCTGTTCAGAGCTGGGCACTGGGCCAGGAGCTGCTGCCACAAAGATGAGGGAGACACAGTCTCATCCATATGAAGCTCACACTCTAGTTGGGGACGAGGGTCCTAAACAGTGAAGTGTACAATGCAGAATGGTAAGTGCTGTGGTAGAAAGATGTTCACTCGGGTGTTTCAGGAACACAGAGGAGGGGAAACCAGGGAGGACTTCCTGGAAGAGGGAGGCCTTTCAGTGTCCTTAGATGTTCTTCCCCTAGTTAATACCAATGGTAGCACTTTAGAGATTACGGAGTACTTTTGCAAGCATCATTCAATTAAACTTTTTATGTTGAGATAATTGTAGATACTCTTGCAGTTGCAAGAAATAATTCAGAGGGATCTCACATACCCTTTTGCCCAGTTTCCTCCAAGATAGCCTCTTGTAAAATGATAGTATAATATATTGACATTGATAGACCTTGAGTTCAAGATACAGAATATTTCCATCACCATATTAGATCACATTCCCTATTATATCACAAGGATGATATTTTTTTCCAATAGATATTTTAAAAGTATTTATTTACATATTTGGCCCTGGCAACTCAAAAACTGAAAAGAAAAAGGCTTGTCCTCAAGGACTTGGTATTCCTTTTTTTTTTGGCACCACACTGTTTTATATTCTTATCATCCGTCTTGTGCCTTCTCACAACCTTGTGAAGTAAGTCACATATACCCACATTACAAAGGGAGAAAAGATCTCCCCGAGAGCATGAGGGGCCTGGCCTAGTTTCAGCACAAACTTGGCCCTGTCAGACTTGAACTCTGTCCTCCTGGCTCCAGGCCCCAGGCCCAGCCTCCCCCAATGGCTGCCAGGCCTCTGGGTTAAGGGGTCTGCGGTAGAATGGGCAACATTTTCACCAACCTACAGACTGAAGCCTAAGCCCAGCCCAGGACCATGTCAAGGAGCACCCCTTTCCGTAGGGTGAGGACTCCACCTTTATGGGGTACAGACTTTGGTGAGGCTTCAGAGCCTCCCTTATGACAGATGGAGTCACCGAGGCCTGGCCAGGGGAGGAGTCTGCCCCAGGTCGCAGGGAGTCCAAGGCAGAGCCAGGTCTCCAGGTCCCCTGCCAATGTAATCCCTTGTAATCAAGACAGACCTACTCCTTAACGTAGGCTTTGCTGGGTGCAATTTTTATGTACCCAGCTTTAAAAAATGCGGAACATTCCACCTCCTTGCTTGCCGATTTAGGGCTCTCTCCCTAGCTAGAAGAGTAGAGTTGGGTCTGTGGCCAGGGCCCTTCAGGGAGGAAGACATCCCATCATGAGTGTCTGAGCTTCACGCTCAGGGCTGGTAGTGAAGGCTTTTCCGATCCCAGCTCTGCCAGTGGGGCAGGGCGCTAGCACTGAGCTCGGTATTGGCACACCGGGGCTCCCTCTCTGAGCTCCACTTCCACGTGCGCCACGTCCCAGGATTCCCGAGGACATAATGGACCTGCAAGAACTTCGAAAACTGGAAAGTGCTAGGCAGACAAGAAGTCTTAGGCTTCCTGTGTTTGGAACTCTGGATTCCCCAAAGATGCAGGGATAATGGCCTTCAAGGAACAGGGCAGGGGCACCAGGAAGAGGCGGCGAGGGAGCAAACGCCCGGCTGTCCTTGGCTTCTTCGATTCTCCCATTATTCCACAAATGTTCGTTGGACGGCTGATGAGTGGTGGCAAGCGGTGCCACAAGTCAAATACGTGCTGTTCGAGTTTATTTTAATTATGGAGACTTTCAAGGTAGACAGAATAGTCTAATGAACCTCTAAGCACCCCTCCCACAGATTCAACAATTACCAACTCACTGCTGGTCGGTTTCATCGACACCCCTCCTCCTCCCACACTCCACTTTATTTTTTAACAGCTTCATCGAAGTCTAATTTTTATGCCGTAAAATCCACTCATTGTAAGTGTACGAGTCAATGATTTTTAGTAAATTTAAGGAATTGTGCAGCTGTCACCACAGTCTGGTTTTAGAACAGTTTCATCACTCCCGAAAAGACCCTCCCTGCCGGTTTATAGTTCATCCCTTCTCCCAGCCCAGCTCCAGCCAACCACTGCTTTGCTTTCTGCGACTGTAGATTTGCCATTCCATTTATATGGAATCTTTTATATCTGGAGTTTTTCACTTAGCATATAATGCTTTTGAGGTTCATCCACAGGATAGTGTGTACCAGTACTTCACTCCTTTTCATTGTTGAATAGTATTCCATTGTATAGACAGACCACATTTTGTGAACCACACTTTATTTTGAAGCAAACTCCAGACATTATATCATTTCATCTGTAAATATTTCAGAGTGAATCTTTGAAAGATAAGACCTTTAAAAATGCATAACCACAATACCATTATCACACCTAAAAAGTGGGCAAATCCCTTAAAGTCATCAGACGCCCAATTGGCTCTCGTATTTCTAATTGTATCATTACATGTCACGATTTTTTTTATGATTGTATTTTTACAGTTTGTTTGAACCAGGGTCCACATTGTGATCTACTGATGTGTCTCTGAGTCTCCTTTAACCTATAGGTTCACCATCTCTTTTCTTGCCTTACAATTCACTTGCTAAAGAGGGACTCCAGACTTGTCACGTGGCCAGTGCTAGAGGCAAGAAGCGTCAGCAGTGGAAGAGGACTAGGGATCATCGAGCGAAAGTGCTCAGGGAAATGGGAGGCAGAGGCCACTGAAGGGAGGGCCTTGCCGATCCCTCTGCCTCCTTAGTCTCAGTTCACTGGGCCAGGCTCTGGGGACACACCTCCGCTGCTCCAGCTTCTGCCCCTGTCTGGGTAGGTGTGGAGGTGGGCAGGTGTCTGGTCAGGATGGGAGTAGTTGGCCTGGCTCTGGCCTGGCTCCCAAGGGCCACCTGTGGCCTGGTGGTGAGCCTGGAGGGGCCCCGCAGGTGATGGGGAAGCCTCCTGGCCGGAGGTGGCCATCCGAGGTGGCCAGCCCTGCAGCCTCGTCCCCAAGCACTGCCCTTCTTCTTGCTGCCCTCCTTCTCACGTGTCTGTGTTTCTTTTCTCCTCCATGCTATGGCAGTGGTGCCCCGTGCTGATGAGACAATACTTGGTGCAGCCCCAGGCAGTCCTTTTCCAGGTAATTTCCTAGGGACCCAAATGACGCTCAGTGCACACTCTCCTGGGGCACATGCCTCCTTGAGTCCCACGCTAGGATTCCTTAACCTCTCACGGCACTTAGTTTCCAAAGTGCTGTTTCTCTCCCTACTCCTTGGATGCTCATGATCGCCCAGGCAAGCAGGCAGTGAGGGATTAGAATTAAACTCCAGTTTTACTCATTAGGAAAATGAGGCTCAGAGAGCTGGCCTGGCTTACCTAAGGCCACACTGGTGAGAAAGAGGCAGGGCTGGGATAAGAACCCTGTGTTATCACTCCTAGTTCAGTGTTTCTTCCACCACTGGGTCAAGGGCTATAAATGATGCAGATAAAAATTAACTAAGGAAGTCATCCTCCTCCCTGTACCTCAGTTTCTCCACGTTGGGAAAGATGACCCTGAGCATCCTTCTTGCACTGACATTTGCGAAAGCAAGGGTTTCCATCATCTGCAGCATGCTGTCTGTGAGGAGAGTGCACACACCTGGGCCTGGTGGTCTTGACCTTGAGGCCTTATAGGAGTCTGCGGCAGCAGGCAGAGGAAGCTTTATTCCAGTTGGTTGCATTGGAGTGGGCAGTCTGTGAATCGCTGACCTCAGTTCATTTCTCTTCCTGGGTCATGGTCAAGCACAGCACCAGGGGGCCCTGATGAGGAGGGAGCAGAAGCCTGAAATGACATCCTAAGAAAGAAGCCCAAGGGCTCGGAGAAGTAAGAAATGTGGAACACAGCCGTTGCCTGTGGCTGTCAGTGGCTGGGGGTAGGGTGGGGTGGGGTGGGCACAGGTAGCCAAGTGCATGTGTGCACCAACATGTTTACACATGTGCGACTGTGTGCGTACCTCTGCACCCCGCTATTCTGCCCTTGGCTTCCCAAATAACTATGAGAAATGGAAGAAGATGGCCATTGTTACCAGGAAAAGAGGCATCAATAATGCTTTCTCTCACCTCTTTCTCTCTCTTGTTCTCTCTCCCTGATCTTCCTTTCTTCCTCTCTTTCTTTTTCTATCAGCCAATCTCTCTCAGGCTCCTCTTTCACAAAGGACTTGGGGTGGCCTGCAAAATAAACAACTACATGTGTCTTAGTTAAGTCTGAAAAAAAGTTTAGAAATTTTGTAGAGAAAAGGGGAAGATCGGTACGCCAGGAGATAGTAATGATGTGGTTCTGGTGATCGAACAGCGAATTTGACTGAGTTTCCTGGCAGTCAAAGCAAAAAGGGATAGGCAGTGGTTTCTAGTGTTCCTGTTGTTCAGGCAGAGGCAGATTAATGATTCGTCTGGGGAAAATAACTTTTCCCTGGTATTGAATTGGAGGAGGGATTGACAAGGAATTTGAATATTCTAATGAACAGTGTTTTCAGAGGTTTAAAAAAATGTTCTTTATGTGGTTGTTTTCTTTTATTGCCTCTTACAAATGTGGAACGTCTGATATTCCATCAAAGACCAGTGAAGTTGTACCCTAGGGGATTTAACATGTTAGACAAGGATGTTGCTTTCTAGTCACCTGACTTGGTGAGGCGTAGAGGGGAAAGGGATAGAGGGTTGTTAGAATATCACACAGAGCTCTTGTTCAAACACTTCCCAGTTAATTTTTGAGTGTTGTGGCTGATGACATTCATTCATTCATTCATTCAGCAGGCACTTAGGGGGCACTAGGGATGTTTTATTTTCCATGCTCTCAAGGCAACCTGGATGGAGACAGACAAAGAGTCATCATACGTGGCGATGATGGAGGTCTGTGCGAAATGCCACCAAGTATGGAAGCACAGGCAAGGGAGAGAGTATTTCTTTGAAGGAATGTGGGGCCCTTGAATGGCTTCGCCGAGGAGGTGACATTTGAGCTGGGTCTTGTGGATAATGTAGGAGTTCTCTGAGTGACTGAGTGAGATGGGCCCTCCAGGAAGAGGTGGGACAGTGTGTGGAATGGCTGAGGAGCAGCCAGGGTAGTGATGTTCCAGGAGCCCAGGAGATTGGGGAGAAGGCAGTTGCCTTTAGAAATCACAGGCAGCTCAAAGGGACAGACAGCAGCGAGGACTTAGGGAACAGTTTAACACCGAAACTACGTGACAGCCTCCCCTGGCTATGCAGGCGCAGAGTAAGAGCTGGGAATCCCACCAAAGAGGAGGGCGGGGCTCTGGGCAAGCCCCACAAGGCGGGGATGGTGGAGACACAGACGGTAAAGGGACTCGTTTCTGAGTCCCTGTCCCTCAGGCCCCAGCTCTTTAGGGAGGCTCGCCTTACCTTTTGGGAGCCAACAGCGGTTGAGTGACTGGATTTTTGGACCTCCCACTGCATGCATAATGACATGGAAAAGATGATCCAAACCCAACTGTTGAAGTGACTGGACGAACTTTGTTTGATACTGAATTTATTGACTAAAACAAATAGCAAATAGCAAAAAAAGCTCTTCCATCTGGAAATTAAATACATGAAGAGGCAGGATATCCTTGCTGGCCACCCTTTGTGCAATTCCCTTAAACCCAGGTCGGCTCTGCTTTCTTGGGGGAAATAGAAGCTTTGCCTTGCAGAACCGGCTGCCTGGCCCCGTGTCAGAGAGGAGACGCTGGAGTCTAGGAATGCGGCAGGCCCGGGAGGGGCGAAGGATGCTGGCTCTTGGCTGGGACGCCACCTGGCCCTACAAAGGAGCCCTTGTCCTTTTTTTCACCCAGTATTCATTGTGCATGCCCTTCACCATCAAATTCCATGGAATTCAAATTCCATCTTTCCCCTTTATATTTCGCTCCCTCTAGCTATTGCATGTTTCCTGTTTCCTGATCCCTCCTGTCCTGTTGCCTCAGAGCCTTACTTCAATTGCTATCAGCCTTGGGGGTCAGGGATGGCTCAGGCCCAGGTTAAATACGGCCTGCCCTAAGAAACCCTTCCTGGCCACTTCCTAGGTAAATCAATGGCTCTGTGCTCTTTGTCTGTCTTGGATGGAATTTCTGGGCCGTGTGTCTTTTCTCTTGGGGTTTGTGGATGAAAGTTAAAGTGTGTGTCTGGTTTCACACCATGTTGCATTCAACACAGCTTAACAAATGTTGGATGAATACATAGCCACTGTGCACAGGCCTTCACTAGGGCATTCTGGAACATAGAGAGAAGGGAGGAGCTGGGACCTACTCTAGGGGCCCAGAAACTTTAGAAGATGCCCCTTATCAGAGGCATTTTGACCTCTCATCTTTGCACGCAGCAATGCACTGCTTACGGCGAGTGGAATTCTAGTCCAGATTTCTTCTTAGCAAATTAGGAGGCTGATGCCATGGTCAAGTCCCATTCTGTGGGGGATGATGTCTAGACAGTGACCTTTTCCCAACAGCTCCCTGCTGTATGGAATGAAGGCCGTGTTTTCCGAACTTTGCTCATTGTGACCTATAGCAAGACATACATCTTAATCTCCACCTAGTACACACATACCCACTGGTACGTGAAGCAAAGATTCTCAGAACAGGACTTACCCTTTCTATGTGTGAGACCCTTGGATATTTTTTGTTCTGTGTCATTCTAATTTCATTTTTTAAAATATTGGGACTGGAAAATTGATTTCACTACCTTTTAATGGGGCAGGACCCACAATATGGAAATCATTAGGGTAATTGCCAAGATGTTAGAGTCGGATAGACCCAGGTTTGAATCTCTGCTTGGGCACCTAGAAGCTGTGGGGCCTTAGACAGGTCACTTCCCCTCTGTGACAGAAGTTTCTGTTTCTTCATCTGACACAGAGCCTACTTCAAGGGGTGACCGTGAAGACTAAATAGGACAGCACAGGTAAAGCTTCTGGCACAGAGTCGGTGCTAGGTGTGAGCTTTTGATGCAATTGTGAAGATTGTGGTTGTTGGTGTCCTGGCACCACTTGGCAGGGCCAGCAGAGTGAAGGTGGGATTCACACATCCTGGGGAGTGGTAGTCGGGAAAGACTTCCTGGAGGAGGAGGCACTGAGGCAGGATAGCAGGATGACAGGGACCCAAAACTGTCCTCACAGTGACCAGGAGCCCCACGTGAGCATCCCAGGACAGAAAAGACACTCGTTTCTCTTCTAGGAATGGCAGACTTGTTCTCAAGGATTTTTGGCTGGACCTAGAGGTGACCACATGAGATGCCTTTGCCTTCCACATTTAGGTCTCTAATCCACCTGGAATTGATTTTTGTGTCTGGTGTAAAGATCCAATTTCTTTTTTCCCCCCTGTTTCTGAATGGATAACCGGTTACCCCCCTCTGTTTATTAAAGAGTCCATCCTTTCCTGCTGATTTGTACACCACCTCTCTCATATATCACAGTTCCATATGTGCGCGGATCAGTTTCTGGACTCAATTCTGTTTCATTGGTCTATTTATCTATCCCTGTGCCAATACCACACTGTCTTAATTACCGTAGCTTCATAGTGATTCCTGATGTCTGGTCGGCCTGTCCCCCCACCCTTGTTCTTCTCCCTGAGAAGTACGTAGCTCGCTTGGGGCCTGTGTTCTTCCGCACACGTCTCAGAATCAGCCTCTGATGGAAGACGATGGACGAGCCCCAGAGGCCTCTGGCTAAGCTGTCCTCAGTGAGAATCATCTCGGAGAGCCTGGGCCCACAGTACCTCTTGGACTCACTGCTGCCGTCAAGCCTGGTTGGCTCCTAAGCTGCCAGGAAAGTACTTTCTAACTGATTTGTAGAGAAAAGTGCCAGTCGGAGTTTCTTTTTTTTTTGAGACAGAGTCTTGCTTTGTTGCCCGGGCTAGAGTGAGTGCCGTGGCGTCAGCCTAGCTCACAGCGACCTCAGACTCCTGGGCTCAGGCGATCCTACTGCCTCAGCCTCCCGAGTAGCTGGGACTACAGGCATGTGCCACCATGCCGGGCTAATTTTTTCTATATAGATATTTTTTTAGTTGTCCAGATCATTTCTTTCTATTTTTTAGTAGAGACAGGGTCTTGCTCTTGCTCAGGCTGGTCTCGAACTCCTGACCTTGAGGGATCCACCCGCCTCGGCCTCCCAGAGTGCTAGGATTACAGGCGTGAGCCACCGCACCCGGTCCAGTCGGAGTTTCTTTTGCCTGCCATTTGCCCAGTGGCTCCTTTGGTTTCCCTCCTAGTGGCTCAGTCCTCGTCACCCAGGTTGCCTGAAACTCCTTCCAGAAGACTGCTTGCTTCCCTGTCCCTGCCTGACAAGGATATAATCCTGGACAGACACAGATGTGTCCTCTATTGGCAATGCCAGCATCCTGGAGGAAACTCCCCTCACCAAATGTTGGCATCACAACCAAATTCTTTGTCTTAAGTGTTTGCAAATATTTTCTTTACCTGAAAATAGGCCTGGGGGTTGGGTTGGAGGAAGAGGTGTGTTTTGCTCATGCCTATAATTTAGTCTGTCCTGAGTGGGAAGATCCAGGTTGGCATCTTTGCTGGCTTCTCTGGACACAATGGCTTGGATGGCAAGAAAATGGCTCATCCCAAGCTCTGATTTCACGAACCAGCTTAAAGAGAGGAGCATGACTCGTGGGCCAAATGCACATGGCTGGTGTGGACTTGGTAAATCAGATGTGTGCACCCTATGGTTTTCAGCATACAGGTGTTTGTGTGCTTTCAGAATTCACAAGCACGTGCCAAGCTTTGGCACAGTTGGCTTGATGTATTGGGTTAGGGTGGGCATTATGGTGACCCACCCTGGCCTGGGATTCAGCCCTGTCTACCATGGGCAAAGTCGCTTCCCCTTGGGCCTCGGTTTGCTTGTCTGTGAAATGGGAGGTTGGACTGGATGGTCTCCCAGGTTCCTTTGAACCCTTGTTTCTGTGATTCCACTTCTGTGATTTGAGAGCACAGAAATCAAAAACCTTCTTTCTTTTTATCCTCTTGGCAGGAAGACTCTTATCTCTGCCTTGCTTTTGGTTACTGATCTGTCCCTCCCTGCGCTGAGGAGGATGGTTTTCTCCGCCCAGCTGGAGCTGGGAGGGGGAACCTGCCTGTCCCAGAGAGAGTTAGGTTGGATTCTTGTGACTCCACACTGAATCCTCCCCACCTCCTCTCCTGGGAAGAATTGTTGCTTCTTGACAAAAGCTGAATCTGCCCTTTCAGTCCTGGGGAGGTTCGTGAGCCCCCTGTGGGCCTTGGCACAGGCATGGACTGGCCCAGCTTGGTGGCTGAGCTCAGAACGTGGCAGTGGTATTTGACCACGGTGCTTTGAGGTCTTGGTGCTGAGACGTCTCCGTTTCCTCTTTCAGACCACGGAGTATTCAGCCATGGCCTCACTGGCTGGAGGGCTGGACGACATGAAGGCCAACCTGACCAGTCCCACACCCGCTGACATCGGGAGCAGCGTGCCTGGCCCGCAGTCCTACCCCATCGTGACAGGTGAGGGCGCGCCCAGGTGTGGGGGATGCGTGGGGGAGAGAGAGAGAGAGACAAAGAGAGAGAATGAGTATGTGCATGGTGGGAAGAATAGCCTCTTGGTGCCTTGGGATGTGACTGGCCCTTTTTCTGTTAATGAGGTTTTGGGGTCCAGGAACAGGTCAGGTGCTGGGCCAGGCTTGCGGCTGTGATGAGACGTCGCCGTATGTTATTCTGATAAAGCCTTGGAGAACAAATGCCAAATGGACTGTGGCCAGGGTGGGGGCAGGTCAGGTCCTGTCGGGGACCCTCTGTGGGTGGGGCGGAGTGTTCAGAGGCCTGGGATTTATCCCTTTCATGAGGCGGGCGCCAGCTTCCAGAAGGATTCCTCGCAGATGGCTGTTGGCATTTCACATTTCTAGGCAGAGGCTGAGTCAAGAAGGGCAGGGGGCTTATGCTGGAAGGTGCTTGGAGGGTACAAAGCAGCTGCCCTTCTGGAAGGACCAGAGCCAGCCTCCTTGGCTGTCAGTGTGAGGATTAAGAGTGTGAGCCCTGGAGGCACACTCTTGGGTTTGAAGGTGCCATTTCCTAGCCGTGCAATCTTGGGTGAGTCACATAAGAATTCTGGGTTGGGACCTTTTTATCTGTAAAGTGAGACTAGCGTTAGCACCTACCCCACAGGGCTGTTGTGGGGATTAAAGGGTTCATACATACAGGGTGCTTAGACGGTAGTCTAGCACACAGTACGCACCCAATACATGTGGCTATTATTCCTCTCCTGGTGTCTGCTCAGCCTGGGGCTCGTTGCTGCAGAAGGGCCAGACAAGTGGGACAGGACAGGCAGACCCTGCCCCCCAGCAGCAGTGGGATAATGTGGAGTCTTCCCGCATGGACAGACCCAGCTGCCAGCACAGGAAGGTTGTCCAACAGGGCAAACAGGAGCCCCTCTTGGAGACTGGGCAAGTAGACAGTGGGGCTGGTAGGCTGCACTTGGGCCAGAGCCTTGGATCCAGTCTGAGGCAGCAAGATGTCCCCATGGGCATGTAGGCAGGACGCAGGTGGCTGTGGTTGCATCAGGGAAGCTGGGTTAGACTCGAATTAGCCCTTTAAGGGTGGGTCACTCGGGCCCAAGCCCCAAGGCAGGGAGGGCAAGATCTAAGACCTGGGCTTTTAGGTCAGCCCTGGGGCTCAGGCAGGAGTAGCCAGGGCTCTGTTTGTAGATTCTGGCACCACGTGAGGGTCAGTTAAGTGGCAAGAGTGACTTGGTCCCCTGTCCACTGGAGACGGGGCAAGAACCTGGAGTGCAGATGAGCCTGAGGCGGGAGGTGTCAGCCAGCCATGGGTCAGGGAGCCTCAGTCAGAGTGAGCCTTTACCAACATCACAGATGTCCCATGAGGTCTTCTCCCCGGTGTCACCAGAGTCTGAAGACACTTCCATTTTGCAGATGCAGAAACTAAGTCTCAGGGAGGGGTATTGACTTGCCCAACATAAGGGGTAAAGGGAGAGTCAGAGCCGGCCCTCTGTCTCCTAGATCCTTATTTTTTTCAAGGAACCACAAATAATTAGGGAAGTAGGGTTGGTAGAGTGGAAAGAAGTCTGGACTAGCTAATGATAATGGTAACTGGCACTTTATTGAGTACTGAGTACCAGGCACTATGCTAAGTGAACTTGTTTTACCCTCAGAGGAACCCCAGGAGATGGGACATTATTATCATGTCCGTTTCATAATAAAGAAACTGAGGCTTGGGGCACTTAAGTAGCTTGCCTGAGATCACAGCTGGTGACCAGTGGAGTTGCAGTTGAACACCAGGGCCTGTGCTGCGGGCCACTCTGCTGCACAGGTCACCTGGGGCTCATCCAGTGCTGTCATTGCCTTGTGGTCTGACTTTGGGCACATCTCTGAGCCTCAGTTTTTCTGTCTATAAAATGATCCCAGTCTGTCAGGGTCCTTGCGAGGATCAAATGAGATTCCAGAGGAGACTGTTCTGCAGAGGCGAGGGTTTGTTACTGGGGTTCATGGGAAGTTTGGGTTTAGGCAGATCGCAAGAAGATACTACAGGCCTACCTTGGAGACATTGTGGGTTTGGTTCCAGGCCACCGCAATCAAGCAGATATCGCAATAAAGCGAGTCACACACATTTTTTTAGTTTCCCAGCACATATAAAAGTTATGTTCATTACCAAGGTAAGGCTATGGCTGCCATAAATAGTGATTCCTCTGGTGGATTTGGGCAAAGTAAATTGAAAACATTCTGGAAAGGATTCACCATTCTAGGTGTTACTAAGAACACTCATGACTAGTGGGAGGAGGTTAAAATATCCACATTGACAAGAGTTTGGAAGAAGTTGATTCCAACCCTCATGGATGACTTTGAGGGGTTCAAGACTTCAGTGGAGGAAGTAACTGCAAATTCAATGGAAAAAGCAAGAGAACTAGAATTAGAAGTGGAGCCCGAAGATGTGACTGAATGGACGTTATGTTAGCAGGCATGAAAACAACAGTAATTTTCTTGTACATCTTCATCAGAGCTCTTTGGTGACGAGATACAATGAGCAGTCATATTTTGAAAGGGATTCTTTTTTGTCTGAGCATTAGGTCTCAAAAGTAGGCTTAAAATATTCAGTAAACCACGTTGTAAACAGGTGTGCTCTCACTCAGGCTTTGTCGTTCCATTTATAGAGCACAGGGAGAGTACATTTAGCATAACTGTCACCAGCCCAAGGATTTTTGGAACGATAAATGAGCATTGGCTTCAACTTAAAATCACCAGCTTCATTACCCCGAACAAGAGAGTCAGCCTGTCGTTTGAAACTTTGAAGCCAGGCACTGGCTTTTCCTCTCGAGCTATGAAAGTCCTAGATGGCATCTTCTCCAGTGTAAGGCCGTTTCATCTACATTGAAAATCTGTTGTTTAGTGGAGCCACTTTCATCAATGATCTTAGCCAGATCTTCTAGATAACTTGCTGCAGCTTCTACATCAACTCTTGCTACTTCACCCTGCACTTCTATGTTATGGAGAAAAAAATATAAATCTCTCAGGCCAAAGTCAGAATTGTGCTTAATTTTGAAATATTAGAAGTATTCTAATTATCAATATAATCATTAACCTTTTTGTAAGTAAATAATATTTATTTATTTATTTATTTATTTATTTATTTTTTGAGACAGAGTCTCACTGTGTTGCCCTGGCTAGAGTGAGTGCCGTGGCATCAGCCTAGCTCACAGCAACCTCAGACTCCTGGGCTCAAGCAATCCTACTGCCTCAGCCTCCCAAGTAGCTGAGACTACAGGCATGAGCCACCATGCCCAGCTAATTTTTTCTATATATTTTTAGCTGTCCAATTACTTTCTTTCTAATTTTAGTAGAGACGGGGTCTCGCTCTTGCTCAGGCTGGTCTCGAACTCCTGAGCTCAAACAATCCGCCCGCCTCGGCCTCCCAGAGAGCTAGGATTACAGGCATGAGCCACCGCGCCCGGCCTTAAGTAAATAATATTTAGCTAGGAAACATAATAGAAGAGGCCATTAACAAAAAAATACATACATACATACATGTGTATGTACATATGTATGTATATGTGTATACCTAGAAATAAACTTAACTTTAAAACTCCCCTAAGGAACATAAGAATAAATGGAGAGATGTCATTTGTTTTTAGATAGGAAGACTGAATATCATAAAGAGATCTAAGTCATCTATTAATTCAAAACGTTCCCAATCAAAATGCCAAGAGAATTTCTTTGGGATTTGTCAAAATTATGCTAAATACTAGATAAACAAACACTCTGGGATAGTTTGAAAAATTCTAAAATAGAGATATAAGTAAAAATCCTAGCATATTTAAAAGCATCTGATAAAGCTACAATAACTAAAACTTTTTGTTACTGAAACTGAAGTAAACAGACAAATGGAGCAGCATACAGAGTTGAGAAATAGACCTTAATATATGTGGACATTCATAAACGCAGCATTTCAGATCAGTAGAGAAAAGATAAATTATTCATTCCATTAATGGTGTTGGGACAGTTGGGCCTGTGGATCCCTACCTCACTCTTTATATCAAAATAAATTTCAGGTTGCACAAAACTTTAAATGTAAAAAATGAAATTATAATAAAACTATAAAAAAAGGGAATTTTTTATAATCTTAGAATGGGAAAGGCCTTTTAAAATATGTTCCAAATACAGAAGACAAAAAAGTTAATAACTGTTAAAAATGTAAATGTTTGTTATGTATGTGAAAACATCTAAAAGACAAAGAGCAAAATTGAAAAAAAAAATTGGAACACAAATGACAAAAAGTTAATTTCTTTAATATATAAAGAGTGTTTAAAAATGAGTAAGAAAAAATCAGAAGAAAAAACAGGCAAAGGATATAGATAGTTCATTGGGGAAAAATGCAATGTCCAACAATATATGAAAAGATGTACACCTGACTCATAATTGTAAAACTGCACATTAAAACAATCATGAGACACTTAAAAAAACAGCATTATCTTGTCAAAGATTAAGGTTGGGTGTTGGAGAGGGTATGAGAAATAGAGCTTTTCATACACTGTTATAGGAGTATAAATGGGTAAAATCTCTGTTAGAGGGAAATTTGGGAGTATCTATCAAAATTTTAAATGTACATACCTACCCTTTTGATTCAGAACTTTTATACACTCTTAGGAATTTGTCTCACAGATATATTCACACAGATACACAACAATATCTATATATGTATAATAATCATAGAATTATTTATCATGTCCAACAAATAAAAACAATGCAATGTCCATTAATAGAAGCTAGTTAAATAATTTTTTTATTTTCTCCAATCTTTACTATGAGATTAAATAAGTTAAATAAATTTTAACATAATAAAATACTATGCAACCATTAAAAAGAATTAAGTAGAACTATCTGTACTGACATGAACAAATGTCTAAGACGTGTTTTTAAGTAAAAAAAAAAGTTGTAGAAAATAAAGGAAAACAAAAACCAAGAAAAATTGTAGAATAATATGTTAAGTATGATCTTGTTTATATGAAAAAATATAAAGGACAGACACACGGTTACACAGACACACACATTTGTACAGATGCTTGTACGTGAAGATCTAGGTGGGAGATCCCTGAGTGCCTTCCTCTGCTTTGGGGGCATTGAGGTGCCGCGGCGGGGTGCATCGCAGTGGGGTTCCGCACCCAGTCTCACCCAGCGTCCCCTTGGGATGGCAAATATTTACAAAGCCCCTTTACTGTCCTATAATTAAGTTCATAAAAATGTAGTCTATCTTCACATCTAACTTCAAATAAAATCAAAACAATGCCCTATGATGTAGATGGGAAACGAACGCAATATTATTTATAATTAAATAATATGTACTTTGATATGTAAATACTCTGCATGTTTACACTGCAAGACACAATGAAGTAGTCCAGGGCTTTCCCATGCACAGAACACTGTGAATGCAACAGCCCTGAACACAGGCTGACGCAGGGGCGTGGACTCGGGACGAACACTGGCTCACACTGTGATTTTACAAATAGATGAGGAATTCCTGGCAAAGTTCCAAGTAAAACAAAGCGCAAGCTTTGCTCCATTTACACAGTAGTTGCATTCCTGGAAAATTCCGGGTATATTAAGACCATGGAAATTGCACGTTCACATTTATATGTAAATGAAGTTCAGTGCTAGATTAAAATACTTATAAACAGATTTCTCACCTACCTGAATGTTTGGCAGGACATGAGAATAGTGCTGGATGAACACAAATTCTTCGCCTGTGGGACTGTTCCACTGCAAGCCATAATGCCCCTCAGGCATATAAAAGCCTCCACAAATTTGTAAAATACCCTCTAGGAGGCAGTTACAACCCCACTGAGAATTGAGAACTGTTAGAACACCTTGAAGGAATGTTCCCAAGAGCTGTTAGGGTGCCTTCCTGTCACTTCATGGCATTCATTTAACTCCACCTGTGTTAGTGGCTGTGCTGACAAGTTCTGAGCTCTTCAGGGGACAGTCTTCCAGCCCCTCTTCTTTCCCTGTCCCCTCCCCACAAAGCCCGGAGCACGGTAGGTGCTCAATTGGATGGTGAGCCCCACCCGGCGCTCTACCTGGGGCCCAGGGTCTGTGCCAGCCTGGGGTCTGGGAGACAGGGGGCCTCCGTGCTGCTCCATCTCAGCCCTCACACTCTGGGCTTCCCAGGGAAGATCTCGTTAGAGAAGGAGCTGATTTCTCTCCATCGTTTATATGCTGCATTAAATATTAAGTTAAACCCCTGCTCTACCAGCCGGAGCCACGGTTCAGAAACTGCTCACCATTTGCAAACTGGTGACATGACCAGCCTATTACTGCACCGTGAGCAGTTTGGGCCTGTCCTGATTGGGACTAATTATCTGCAGGTGTGTCCTTGGGCCACAGGCCTGCTGATGGGGCAACCACTGTGCCTACCTGCCAGAGAGGACTGTGGGTGAGATGCCAGGCTCCCAGCTTCTGCTCACCTCCCCGCTGGTGAAGGACCTGGCAGTCGTGCCCCCAGCTGGGCCCACCGACCTTTGCCTGGGAGAACAAAGGAACAGGGCTAGTCTGTACCCACTTCCCCAGAGGACCATCTCTGCATCAGCAGGGCGGCATGTCAGCAGGAGACAGCGGTGTCTTCTGGTCTAACGAGTTTGGGAAACACCAGCTGGGTAGGTGGCCCAGGCCCAGGAGCACTGCTCCCTTTTAGTAACAGAGACACCCACCAAGACAGGTGGAATGCCGAGTCCCTGAGTCCACCAGGTCTGACTTGCTGCTTCCGTCGGGTTCAATGTTTGGAGCCTCAATACCCAACACTTGGCAGCCCAAGCAAGTCCACCCTCTTCTGCCTTTTTAATCTGAGCAATAGCTGAGGGCTGGAACAGGAGTCAGAAGGTGGGTTTGATTCCGGGCTTTGCACCTAACTGGTCCTATCTTTGGACAAATTGATCATCCTCTCTAAGCCTGTTTTCCTATGAAATAGGGATGGCAAGAGCTGCCAAGGGGGCACCTGAGTTTCTGTGGGCAGCAGTAGGAGAAGGAGATCTGGAGGGGTTCGGGATCCAGTGTTGCCACGGCCCAGCCTTCCTCAGGGCAAACATCCTGACCGTACACAGCAGGGTGGGTGATCCAACTCCTCACTTCACTGCTGGGGAGACCCGGGCCCGGAGCAGGGAGGTGACCTGTTCAGGGCCACATCCAGTGAGTCAGAGCTGGAGCTGGGGCTCAGCAGGCCTCCACAGTCTGCTGCCATTTATGATTGGATGGGCCGAAAACTCCCAGTTCGAACTTCAGAAAGGCATTTCTTTCAGCATGCAGTTGAGAATGTCGGCAGGGAAGCCAGACTGCCCAGCTTCGCCATGTTCCAGCTGGGCGACCCTGGGCAAGTTACTAACCTCTGGGCCTGGATTCCCCATCTGTAAAATAGGGCGAACTCTGGAGCTCTCCCAGGCTCCTGGTGAGGATTACATGAGTGGTCCACATAGGGTACTTAGCACAGTGCTTGGCACACGGTAAACACTCAATACATGGTAGTTATTACTGTGTTTGCTTCCGAACTCTTGTACCAGAGTCCTTTACCTCTGGCCTGGGGTAAGGAGACAAAGAGAAATTTGCCCAGCGACAACTCTCTAGGTGGGGACGCTATCTCTCAGGGCCCCCTCAGAAGGGCCCTCATCCCGCAGAAATCCATGGAAGGTGGTTCAGTCTTGGAGACCCTGTCCACACATCCGGCTGAGGGGAAGGGGGCATGGAGGTCTGCGTGTAGTCGAGGGTCTCTGTCCCACGTGTTTAGGGTCCCAGTGCCCATGATCAGGAGCAGTGACTTCTGCTGTGTGGTTGGGGGTTTGGGGAAACACTCGAACCCTGTGCATGGCGTTGCTTTCAGCCCATGAATCCACGGACTCCAGACCCTGGGGCGGTCTGAGGGCCGGGGAGGCTGGATGGGGGAGACCCTCCCTTGGGCAGAGTGACTTTGGGGCTTCCTCAGGAGCTTCCGCCTCAGCCGTGTTCTGCCTCCGCTGTCACCCGTCTCTGGATGGGCACCAGCCGCTCGTCTATCTTTCTGGGGCAGGGCCTCCTGGATCCATTTTTTATGAGTCTTTTTGAGGCTCATGAGATGCAAGTAAATACCTCTTCCTTCAGAGTGAAGTCGTAATGACTAACGAAAGCCCATGCAGCCAGGCTGCCGATACGTGCTGCAAAAAATTACAGTCAGAGCTCCAGCTCAGCATAAAACCTCGCACCGAGGGCGTGGCCGCGAGCTTTCCCGGGAATCCCACAGATGATGCGGGGTATCGAAGTTGCTTTGTGTATTGGAAAGGGGGGAGCATGTTAGTAACTAGAGTTTCCTGGGCTCCAGCTCTGTGCCAGGCTGGGACGACGATGGTGTCTTGATGGACAGTCCCGGCCCTCACTGGGCTTAGCTGCTGGGGAGAGCCAGGCAGTTGACAGTCTGCACAGAATAAACGTGCAGTGTAATTTCATAGTGGTATGTGCTCTGAGGAAAACTAGGGGAGAGTGTAGAAAGACTGGTGTTCAGGGGAGGTGGTGAGTCGGGTCAGGTGGGGGGGAAGCAGCGCCTCTCTGAAAAGGTGGCGTTTGATCTGAGATCTAATCGAGGGGATGCTTTGGGAGGATTTGGGGAAAAGGCACTCCTGGCTGAAGACATAGCCTCGGAAATGCCTTTTAAATGCATAAATGAAGGAATGGACAAATGATATGATACCTAAAGGTCGGGGCCGTTCCTCAGCTGGGTTCAGCCTGTGAGTCGCCCGCGAGGACTCTCAGAGTCAGAGGAAGCCATAGAGATCGGGTGATCTGATGTCCACCCAGCCCAGATCAGTTCCACGTCAGGGCTTGGTCACTTCTGCTGTTGGGGATTTCACTACCTCAAGGGCAAAGGCTCTTCAAACAGCACTTACTTGAAGCCGTTCTCAGTTGAAGTGATTCCCCTTCCGGCAGCCGAGGTGTATGCAGAGTCCAGATGGACATCTGTGCCGAGAACTCATAGACCCAGGCACTGCCAACACGTCCCTCAGCCTGGCACATGCCCCCACTGCCCAGCCCAAAGGCTGTTTGGTCTGCACAGTGTTTTTAAATTTAAAAAAAAAAAATAGACCTAACATTTTAAAGATGAGTGGAGAGCGACCCCAATGTCCAGCGGAGGGGACTTGTCAAATGAAGAGCAGCTCCTGTGAACACCGTAGCACCGGGCCCCTGCAGGAAAGGATGAGGAAGCTCTTTATGTCCTGACAGGGAGGGGTCTTGGAGCACATTATTCATGAAAAACAAGGTAAAGAACAGTATCTACCTTTTGTGTAAAAAAGGGGCAATGCGAATGCACATTTGCATTTGCGCAAGTTAAAGACGCTGGAAGGATACTCAGGGACTTAACCATGTTTATGCAGAGGATGTGGGAAAAGCACTTTTTACTGAATGCTGTTTACATTTAAAATTTTTCGAACCTTGTCACTATCTCAACTATCAAAAAGTTAAATTTATAAGTGCCTTTTTTCGAACCATGTCACTATCTCAACTATCAAAAAGTTAAATTTATAAGTGCCTTAAAAATCAGGAGATTTAACATATGAAGTCAAGTATCTAACTTCCCTTGAAAAACTGGAAGACTTGCCCACCTTGGGTCTACATTCCCATGTGGCCACACTTGGGCAGAGTTGAGAAGTGGTTGACCCTTTGGATGACCCAGTTGTCTCCTGTTTGCCCCAGACTCCACCTGGCCAGCTTCACTCGCTCACCTTACCTGCTGGCACCTGTGGACGTTTGAGTTTTTGACCCTGCTCTAGTCCATCACCCCATCCTGCCTGCCTCCTCTGACCCTCACTCCTGCCCGACAGAAACCCCTCTGTCAAGCCAGGAAGGGACGCCCACAGGCCCTCGAGCTGGCCTTGCCTGGGCCTGACTCCAGGCCTCTGCTCAGGCTGTTCTGCTGGCCTGGCATGGCTGTCCCCAGTTATCAGCTCGGCGTGTAAACCATCCAGTGGGGAGGGCGTGGAGTGCGGGTGCGAAGCTCTCAGGAATATGCAACCACACAGCATTTTGTGCCAGTGCACTGACACCACACTCTCTCCAAACTAAATGCTGTGGGCCCCCTGCGACAGCAGTGGCCTGCTCCAGGACACCACAGCCCAGACAGAGCCACTAACTGGGCTGCAGTGTGAAAACGCAATATTCAAGATTGGAACTCTCCCTAGAGATGCAGAGCTATTTGCATTCCAGACCGATTAGGGCTGAATCCTACTGAGATTTAAAGTATTTGTTTTTACATTGTTAAATAGACTCACAATTATAGATTCCTAGATTCCTAGAAACCTAGCATTTTGGAATCTTAGCGTTTGGAAAGGATACTCAGAGGTTCAGAGATGCTGGAGTTCTGATCATTTTAAAGCTCAAATGAAATTCAAGCATCTCCATAATTAAAATGCACATTAAAGAAAAATATGATTTGCTTTCAGGTTAGCACAGTGTTCCCAAGAACTCTTTGTTGAATAAAATGAATTAATATTTGTGTAAAGTGCAGTGTCAATTAAGAAAAATAATTTCAGCACAGAGTACTCTAGTTGTTTCTGACCTTGTATTTTGTAGGATAAAAATAAACAAAGCTGGATGGCCCTCCTGGTAATGCACTGGTAGATTTTTACACTCGGCGGCTTGGAAGCCAACCCTTCCAAATAGCTTTTGAGCAGGTCTCTGGGCCCCCAGCTTCCCGGTCCACCCTGCGGTGATCCATCTTCCTAAAATAGCGATTTCATTAGCTTGCTCTCCTGGCCAGAGATCTCCACTGCCTTGTCGTTGTCCGAAGGAGAAAAGGCAGGAAATAATAGTACCAGCCGCTGCCGTTCATCGTTCATTCACTCACTCATTCGTTCACTCATCTCTCCATCAAAACTGAACTCCTCCTCTGTGTCAGACCTCAGCCTAGGTGAGGGCTTCAGGGTTGTAGGATCCCTGCCCTCAAGAAACTCGTGGTCTGATGGGGGAGGCAAACATGGATGCGTGTGCACAGCAAAACAAAACGAAACGAAAAAGAAAGAGAAATACCGTGGAAGAAGTCATGTGCTTTTGAGGGTGTGGAGGAGGGAACAGTTGCTTCTCTTTGTGGGGTTTGGGGAAGGTTTTGTGGGGGAGGCAACATCTAAGCTGCCCCAGGGAAGCCACGCACTCTTGGCTTCTCCGCTCCGAAGTTTGGTTTAGTCTCTCGCCATTCCCCCTTTCAATAATTCCTTCGAAATCACAAAGACAGATGCGCTCACTGTAAAATAAATGCAAATGGCACAGACGTGTGTACAGCAACCTGTGACCATATCTCCTCAGTCCATTCCAAACCCATTCTGCAGGCGTTGTCAGAGTTGACGGTTTGGCATGTGTCCTTCCAGAACTTGTCTGTGCTTAAAAAACATGTCATATGCACATGCAGTTTATTTCCTACAAATGGGTTCATACTTTACATATTGTTTAATTTCTTAAAAATGTTACCTCATGTTTTATGGACACCCTAACCTGCTGGTAGGTAAAGAACTGTCCTCTTTAATAATCCGGATGAGCCGCGGACTGTTCTGTAGCAACATGGCTGCCTCGGCCCATGTCCTGGGGCTGGGGAGTGGATCCCCCTTGGTATTTGCTACACAGGGCTGCAGAGGACAGGCCCAGGAAGGTGAGAGGGCTGGGAACCTTGTCACCATGGAAGGCCCAGGGCTATGGGCTCAGAGACAGCTGTCTTGGGCCTGGCTGCTGCCTCCCTGTGCTCAGGGTTGGGGTGGGGACAGGGAGGGGGACTGCTAGGAGCTCCTGCTCCCATCAGCATCGAAAAGCCACAGGGAGGCAAGCTTCAGTTTAACTTCTTAACAGTTTGAGCTCTCAGAAAGCTGAATGGGCTGCCTCAGGAGATAATAACAATGATAGCTAATGTTTATTGAGCATTTGTTATGTACTTTGCTTCATTTAATCCTTTACTCTTTGAAACATAGGTATGATTTTTGTCCCAAGTAACAGTTAAAGAAACCGCTTGAGTTCACACAGCTAGTAAGTAGTAGATGGCTTTCCCCTGACTCCTGTACTGTCCCGCTCCCGTTGGTAGTCAGCTCGGCGCCGTGATGGGTACCCACGCAGGGCTCTCACGTGCATGGCGTGGGATCTGTCCAGCGTGGAGCAGACTTGACGGCTCCCTGTCCTGGATGCTCCACTGGCCTCCTGTACTGGTTTCCAGTTGCTGCTGTAACAAATTACCACAGTCTCCGTGGCTAAAACAACACACATCTATTATCTTACAGCTCTGGGAGTCAAAAGTCCCAAACCCGAAGGATGACAAGGCTGATTCCTTCTGGGGGCACTGGGGAAAGTCCATTCTCCTGCTTTTCCCAGCCTCTAAAGGCTGCCCCAGTTCCTTAGCTTGCGGCCCCCCACACTGTCCTCAAAGCCAGCAGAGTAGCATCTTCCTCCTGTCTGACCTCTGCTTCTGTTGTCACGTCTTCTTTCTGTGACTCTGCCTCCCTCTCATGAGGAACCTGTGATTACACTGGGCCCACCCGATAATCCAGACGATCCTCACATGTTAAAAGCCTCCATTTAATCCACCTGCAAAGTCCCTTTTGCCATGTAAGATGCCATATTCACAGGTTCTGGGGATTGGGGTATAGAAATCTGGTGGAGGGGGCATTATTCTGTCTACCACACCTCCCCAGGGCCCCACATAAGAGACTCTGTGAGTACTCCGCGTCCCTTACTTCCTGGATGACCCATCGTCTGTGAGGGCATTGGGCACCTCTTTCGCTCTGTTTTTGCCTGTCCTTTCCCCACTATCTCTGTGAGCACTGACTAGTTCTCACTCTGTCTCCTCCATCTGCCCCAGTGTTGTGACAAGTTGTGCCCTCCCCAGGTACCCAGGGTCAAGGGACTTTGGAATACTGGTGCTGGATGGGCCCATTAGAGATCACCTAGTTCAACTCCATCACTGAACAGATGGGGACACTGAGGACTGAGAACTCAAGTTCTCCCAAAGTGAGACAGCTCTGGAATTCACAGCCCTTGACTCCTATTCCAGTGCTCCTTCCCCCATGTGGGATTCAGCCTTTGTCTTTTCAGAATGGAACTTTTTTCTCTCTTATCCCCATTTCTCAGCCTGACTGATCCACAGGCTTCTATCTGCCTCCTCCATGAAGTTGCCCAGTGGAACCCTTTATCCAGGGTCATTTTACCCTCTTCCCGCTCAGCCACGCTGGGTCCTGACTCCAAGCCTGTGCTAGTCAGCGGTAGATGGCTTTCCCCTGACTCCTGTACTGTCCCGCTCCCGCTGGTAGTTAGCTCGGCGCCGTGATGGGTACCCATGCAGGACTCTCACGTGCACAACGTGGGTTCTGCTTCAGATGTGTCTGCCATTTGCTCAGAGGTGGGGGTGGTCTGCTGTGAAAGGACAAGTGTTGGCCTGACTAGGAGTCAGGGCCACAGATCTTCATCCCAGCTCTGCCGTAACTCCTGGTAACTTTGAGAATACCCTTCCCCTCTCTGAGCCCCAGTTTTCACCTCCACCCTGTAGGAATTACCATGCTGGCTCATCCTCTCCTTGCAGGACTACGGTGAGGCACACATGAGAGAAAGTGTGTGAAAATATCCCATCGGCACTAAGGAGCGGGGCCCTTTCTTGATGAGCCCAAGGTGGGCTCATGGGGAGCCGCCATCTTGACTGTGCCGGGTACTCAGGTCCTGCCTGCCCAGCAGGAAGGCGAATGTGAGCTGGTCCAGGGCTTTGCCTGGGAAAGGCCCTCACCAGCAGGCCTGCCGGTCTCTGCCCACGTGCCTTCAGCACATGTCTCCTGAGAACAGTCTCCAGGTGCCACCTCTGCCAGGAAACCCTCCCCCATTTCCCTACAGTCAGAAGTGATGTCCCTGTCATCTGGGCCCTGGATCAGCCCACCATTATGCCTCTTATCCCATTGTGCCTTGATTTGTGATTCTTTATGTCCAGCCTAACTTTCCCCTTAGACTATAAGATTCTGAATTGTCTGCCTCCTCCAGCACAGCCTAGTGAGAGACTTGGAGTACAGTGGGTACCCAGGAAGTGGTTGTTGAGTGAATGGATGGATGGATGAACAAATTAATGAATGAGCTGTCTACTGTGATTGGTTGTTACTAATTGTCCCACACTCCACCCTTCTAGGTCATTGTCAAGGTTATTGACATGATTCACACACTCACATAGACATCTTTGATTAGCATAAAGGCACATTTGAATTCAAGATATTATCATAATTATTATTTCTCTCCAAATGCATTAGCTTCTACTAGTCTGCTGTCTTTTTTCTTTTTTGTCAATGTTCATAGCTCAGGAAAAACCTCTCTCTAATTTATCTCTGTTAGCTTTTATTTTCATTATCTGAGAGGCTGTAGAACTTCTGCTCCCATCCTGAGAGTGTCTGTAAATGTTTGGTAAGGCTGCTTTCAGCATGAATGCTTAGGGGCACCTGCTGCCTGTCTGGAGAAGTATGTGCCTTCTGTATACCTCTGTTAACCCAGGTTCAGGGTGGTGTCACATGCCCACCTCAAGGATAGGGTGTCCAAGCAGTCTATTTGGGGAGTTGGTATCTAGGGTAGGGTCCAGGGGGCTATCCCCCCAGAGCTGGTCTCAATCCTGAGCAGCCAGAGAGGCAGGTCTAAGCTAGGATCCAATAAGCCAAGAGTCATCAGCAAGAGTGATGTTTAATGCTTGCATCCCTTTGCATTGTTCTAAGCACTTATGTTAACTTGTCTAACCTGCATAACAACCCTATGTGGGAGTTACTCTGATTATCCCCATTTTACTGGTGTAATAACTGAGGCACAGAAACTTGCCCAAGGTCACACAGCTTGTAAGTGGTGGAGCCAGGACTCAAATGCAAGCAGTCAGACTCCAGAGACCACACGCTTGACCTCTGAGCCTCACAGCTCTCACCACGCCCGGTGAGTGTGTGGCAGGCAGGAAGTCTGACCAGAGGAGGCCTGAGTTGGACAGACCCTGATCTGGAGAACAGAACACAGATGAGGCCGACGGGTGGGTCTAGAGCCACATGTGGGGACCAGGGCTTGTACTAATCTTAGGTGGTATCTGGTTGAAGGGCACTGGGCTGGTGCACCCCAAAAAAGCTGCCACCCCCTTAAGTCAGCCTCCCACTTAGACAGATCTCAGGCAGCCTGGCCAGGCCTCAGCACACAGTTGGCCCTCGGTGAAGACTTGGTGAGGGAATGGACAGACAACAGCAGGTATCATTATTCCTTCTTTCTTGGGAAACTTATGCTGTGTACGTTCTGGCATGTTCCTACCTGGGCCAGGCCACCTGGAGACACCCAGCAACCTTGGGGCTCTCAGCCCCAGCAGGGCAGCCCCCCATCCCCGCCACATATTGTCCCATGTGGGGAGCCCAGCACTTCAAGGAACTCCCCACCTAGACCAAAGCTTTCTTCTGTTGTTTTGTTTTCAGGGGAAAAAGTAAAAGAAAAATAATTGTCACTACTTTTCTTAAATAGCTTTTCTCCCTCCTCCCACAGTCTGGGGGGAAGAGTCATGCTGCTTAAGGCTGCTTCTTTTCAGGAACAAGTCAATCAAAATCCCCAGATCTTTCTACCTACACCCAATGGGGTCCCGCTTCCTTATCCTTTACTGCCCTGCCCACCCAAGAGGACAAAAGAGGCCAAGCGATAGTCTGGTGGTGAGGGGTGGGAGCCTTGGCCCTGGCACTAGGGCAGAGCAGCAGGGACCCCCGCTGAGGATGATGGGAGAACAGAGGTGGGGAGCTGGGGCTCTGAGAGGATGTCTTGTCCCCGCACTGCCAGTGGAGGAGAGCGAGGACCGGCTTAGTCAGTGGGAGCTGGGAGTCTGTCTGCTCCCTCTTGGCATCCTGTCTTCTAGGTAAGATGATCAAAGTGGCTGGATTTGGGGGAAGGGGAGGGACCGCAAGCAGAGGATGCACTTGGGGCTCTGGGCTCCGCTGCCATAACCAGGAATGTCAGCCCTGGATAGCTGCTCAAAAGGCGTCGCCCACAAGAAGACCACAGCTGGCACAAATAGCCATCTGTGCCAGTGTGGGGGTAGATTGTGAAAAGACCTGTGGTTTTATTGTTATTTTAAAATCTCTTTTGTGCTAATGCGGCTGATGGAGTAAAAGGCCTCACCTAAGGCCATGGAGCCCGGGTGTGGCTCCACGTCCCCCACACTCCCTCTTCAGGTCCCACAGCCCCATCTTGGTCCCCAGACCCCAGGCTCACAGGGCCTAGCGAAGGGCTGGGCCTCAGGGCTGCCCTGTTTCTCTGTGGCCTGAGCACACATCCAGCAGGAACGGGCTCTGCCCACAGCACCCTCCCGGATGAATCCCTTCTTTGACCTTTGTAATTATTCCTGTTCAATCTTCCTTCGTGTTTTCTTCCTCCCTTTTCGAGGTGCTCGACTCCTGCAGTCTCTCCAGTGTATTAAGGATGTGAGTGAAATTGATGACTGGGATGTCTCAGGTCTTTATGATGATGAATGACTTTCACTGCCAAAGCTTTTATTGTCTGTGATTTGGGAAGAAGGGGGAACTGATATATCAAGGCTGCCTGTCACACCATTTAATACAGTTATAAATCCTGACGTCACTAACTGGTGGCCAGGAGCTGGAGAATTCCACCGGCCACTGCCTTGCCCAGCCTTTATGGATTTTCCCTCTTGCCTTTCTTTGCTTGACTGTCACATTGTGTTTTGGGAGGGGGGATGGGGACAGCTATATGGTGACTTTAGAAATTGCAGGGACACCCTGGTCAAGGGAGGAAATGGGAGCCCTCCTCTCCCCCTCACTCTAGAAGAAGGAGCAGGTGGAAGGCCTTCGATTTCAAGGCGAGCAGGGAAAAGCATGCTAATACCTTCCTGCACGTGCACCACCCTTTAGAGTTTACAAACTGATATCACGTCTGTCATTTTTCAGATCCTCCTTCCATTCTTGACCCTCATTTTGCAGAGGGGGAAACTGAGGCTCAGCAAGGATAAGTGGCTTGGCCAGGGTTATGCCAGCCCAGCCTGATGCAGAGGGGACTCCCTGGGGTGCAGCAGCAGAGCGCCACCCTTAGGAGTTCAGGGCGTGGAGTCAGGCGGCCTTGGGCTCCATCCTAGCACCCCCACTCTTAGCAGCTGACCCTGGGAAGCCCACTTGAATTTTCTGACTCTCAATTTCCTCACCAGGAAATGGGACTAACACTCTCCTCTTAGGGTTGTTTTGAGGATTAAATGAGATCATGCATGTAAGTTTCCTAGCAAGGTTCCTGGCCCATCAAAAATGATCAATAAAAGGTGAAATTACAGTGGGAGGCACGTGGCAGGTGTCCCAGGAGCACGAGGAGGGCCACTAATGCCTTCCCAGGTTGTGTGGGGAGGGCTTCCTGTGGGAGGTGATGCTTGAGCACGTTGAAATGAGCAGGAATTCAGCAGGCTAGGAAGAGAGGCAGGGAAGAGCATCCAGGCAGAGGGAACAGCATGGTAAGGGTGAGGAACAGCATGGAGAAGTGCAGCAGGCAGGGGCCAGGGTGAGCACTGGAGGCAAGGGTGGGGTCAGGTCACCAAGGCTGCTGAGGACCTGGGGTCAGGAGCTCCAGGTGTGGGGGAGCCCCCAAGGGAGCGGCATCTTCACAGAAATCTCTCTGGGGTCTTAGCACAGGACGGACAAAAGGAGGATAAGACTCAGCAAGAACACCTGCCCCACCGAGGTGGTTGTAAGAGCCCAGGGGAGAAAGGAATAGGCCTGGGACCCAGGCTGCAGAGATGGGGGTGGAGGAAAAGCTTTGAGGGGTAGGATGGGCAGTAGGCAGCATGGCTCCCCTTGGTGGAGTTTGGGGGACTGGATAGGTAACGGGGCTTCTGCACATAGGCCAGAAACCACCCAGAAAAAGGGGAAAATGATTGCATTAGATTCTGGTGGGGATGTAACAGTTGAGCCCTAGAGCCTGTGAAAAGCCCTAGTGAGGAGAGGAAACTGGCGCAGGAGCCTGTGGGGTAGGAGCTGATCCTTCAGGACGTGAATGACTCGCAGCGAATGCCTGGACTGGGGGAAGAAGGAAGGGAGAGGGAAGAAGCAAGAACCCAGTGGCCCAGTCCCAACCCTGGGAGTGGCGGGGAGGCATTTCCCTTTGGCGAGAACTTGGGTAGCTTCTGGGCTTTGGCTTGTGGCTTTTCTCAGTGGGGAGGATGGAAAGTGAGATTTGTTGGTCTCAAAGAAAAAGCCTCCTGTCTTTACGGGCACAAAATCCCCAAAACCTACAACAGGCGAGGCCCAGAGGAACGGCTCGGAAAATGCTTTCTGAGCAAAAGAACAAACAAACCTAAGCATTTGTTGAGCTCAGCTCTGTGCCAAGCGTCGTGACAGGCACCACGGGGAAACAGAGGTAAACAGGACACGGTCTCTGAGCTGGAAGGGTTCAGTCTAGCGTTTTCTACTGGACAGTAGACAAGTGTCCCAGCAGTCTGATGCGTGCTGGGATGAGGGGCTGCACACAGGGGCGCTGAGGGCACTGAGGAGGGAGTGTGAGACCGTGGGGGCAGGGCCGGGCATCTGCGGGGGCTTCCTCAGGAGACGACATTGGTGGTGTTTGCCAGGTACCTGCCTGGCAGCAACATCTGCCAACAACTGCACAGAGCAAGTTGGGGGAAAACAAGCCACTGAGGGCTGTGGTGCTGGTGGGGGGCTGGAATCTACACAACTCCAGTGGGGATGCTCTGGACAAGCAGGAGGGGAGGGCAGTGAGGGGTTTGGACTTGACCCAGAGGTGGTGGGGAGCCAAGGAGTGCAGGGTTCGATTGGAGGAGGCTGGAGCCAGGCAGGGGACAGTTGCAGGGCAGGTGGCCAAGGGAGTCTCCACTATGGCTGGAGCAGGCTGTGGATGACACCCCCAGTGCCCACCCTGGGGATGCTGGTGGCAGAGGCTGGGCCGTGGGTGCCGGGGTGTCCAGGCTGGGCCTTCTTGCCCAGGGGCGCCCCTGGAGCCTGCTGGCACCCTCATTATGCCTCTCACGCGGAGGGCAGAGACGCGAGCAGCGATCGAGACGCCGGGTGCCTCCTGCTGGTGTGCGGAGCGCTGGGCAAACCACATGAGATCCCATCTTGCGCATAATGTGCATCCGAGGACAAAATTAGATTGAGAAGTAAATGGAGCCGAAAATTTCCAAAGCATTTCCCGTCAAGAAGCTGTTTGATTGCATGTTTTAATTCTCTGGGTTCTCCTGCCCGGTGAGGTTCGTTTTGGAGGATGACTGGGGCGGAAGCAGCTTGTGATGGGAGGGGATTGCTGGGGTCCTGGGGCCGGAGGCTGGAGGGAAGAAGAGAGGCCCTTTCCCCTGTGAAGAGGGTGCCATCAGCCACATTTTGTACACAAGGAAACTGAGGGGCAGAAATTAAGTGACCTGCCCCTGAGGCTGCGTAAATAACACGCAGTTGGCTGGGAGGAAGCGCTGGCCTGCCGAACTGTAAAACTCTCCCTGGTGGTACAGGGGGAGAGAGTCAGTGGCAAATTCTGGAAAGTCTGATTTCTGTGTGTGTCCCCTACCTGGCCCTGGCCAGCAGGCTCCTGGGATCGGGACACTGTTACTTTAGCCAAGCCTGTGCCCATGGCGATTCTCAGATCTGCTCACAGAAGCAAGCGTTCCGGTTCTCTTTACTGGGACCTGAGTGCCCTGGACTACCAGGAGAAAAAAATAGAGAATCAGTTTCTTGAGCTTGAGGGGTGTTCTGTGCAGAGGGAAGGGCAGGAAAGGAACAGAGAGAAGCAGGGAAAGGAAACTTGGGCTCCCTGGCGGTTCTGGGACTCAGGCCTGGCTGTGCATGGCCCTCTGGGCAAGGCCCTTGCAGGGGCTTCTTCATTCACCTGCAGAATGGGCAACTAATGATTTTCCAACAATTGTTAAAGTTGTTTTTTTTTTTTTTTCCCTAAAATCCTTTTTTTTTCTAGATAGAACCTTCCTGGGAAGGTTTATATAAACTAGTTGCGAAGTTCACTGGTTAAAAGAATGGGGGACCCAGAGGTCCCCCAAGGTCCTCCTGAAGGCTCAGAGAAACAGACTGGCCCCGCTGGACTGGTTGACCTTTAGTGTCCTTCGGGCTCTGGTGCTCTCTGATTCCACAGGGGTTTTCCAGCCGGCGCGAAGGCAGCTCACAGAATACATGTCTTTGGCTCATCCCAGCTCTTGGCTTCCCCTCTGGGGCCCCAGCCCTCACACCTTACACCCCAGCCTCTGCCTGTGTCCAGTTCCAGTGCCTCCTCCTCCAGGAAGTCTGCAGTCTGACTGCGGGAACTGAATCTCAGAACTTGCTACATGTGAGACCTTGGCAGGACCCTTCGCCACTCTGACATGGTGAATAACCACCAGCCCAGGCCTGACTGACTCCTGCACTTGTCCCCACGTGCTGCTCATGGTCAGTAGGGCCCCCGGCCCCTGCATTGCATGAAGCACTTTCACTTCTGTGATCCCATTTGGGGCTTCCGATGGCCCGTGAGGGAGGCAGGGCAGTGGAGAGCAGCCAGGTATTACAAAGGGGAAACTGAGACTGAGCGCTGGCGACAGCTTGCAAGCAAAAGCTGAACTATGCTGGCGGCTCTCAGAAACAGCCAGTAATTCTGTGAGACAGTAGAGCCCTGGCACCTGACCGCTTCTCTGGGAAGGGAGGATGAGGGAGGGATGGGCTGGCACTTTGGCAGCCCGCAGCGCCAGCCTAGCAGCGCGATTTAATGCATGTTCTCTGCAGCACATTAATTTGCCGTGCACCCTGGGAGGTGCCTCTGCGGGGCGGGCTTGGTTTCCCTGGCAAGCAGGGCACCTGCCCGGCCCCCTCTCTCATGTGAGCCTCCTCTGAGGCTGCTTGCTAACCCAGGCCTCGCCGTTTGGTCTGGGGAAACAATCGGAGGTGTGGGAGCCGGGTTTGCAAAAAATTCAGTGTTGTCTGGCTGGGCTTTCTCAGTTCCAGGCCTGGCTGTGTGACAGGTACCATCCTGTTGCCTTCTGGGCCAGAAGTGGATGGGCCTGGGCACTGCTTGGAATTTGTGACAGGCCTCAGTTTCTTTAGAGATCAGAAGCCTATTAGAGACTGAGACATTTACCTATTGATTCTTTCTTAAAATAATATGGGCTGTCAGCAGAGCCGAAGGATGCTGTGGGTTCCTCACCTCTCTGTAGCGTTGTTTTCTGTCCCCACAGGTATGTGGCTGGGTCACAGGTGAGGGTGCTCAGAGAGGAGAGGGGCTCTGCCTGAAGGCACAGTTAGGAAGGGGGGGGGGCTTTCTGGCTTCCAGTCCAGACCAGCTGTGCCTCGATGGGCTTTGCACTTGACCCTCCAGCCGTGACCTTACCTTAGCCTGAAAGGTCCAGTAGGTCCCTCCTACCACGCCTGATCTCAAAACCATCCTAGATTCGAGCCCCAGGAAGGGTCTTGCTCAGTGGAACTTGATGGGTAAGAGCACAGGCTGCTGGGGTTTCTGAGCCTGCCCCCGACCCCTACCCTACTGGCCCATGTTCTGCCTGTGCAACCTTGGCAAATCACTTAACCTCTCTCAGCCTCAGTCACCTCCTCTGTACATCGGCAGTAATGACAGGCGTTGGAGGTGAGAACTGACGTCGGGAGTGCTTGCATGGGCCAGGCTCTTTCCTGAGTGCTTCACAGGTACTAAGTCTTCGAGCTTTTAAACAGTCTAAGGAGGTAGTATTATCAGCCCTGTTTCATAGATGAGGAAACTGAGGTGTAATCTTGCGCAAGGTTATGAAACAACTAGTAATTTTAATCCAGGCAGTCTGCTCCCAGAGCTGTGCTTCTAACCGCTAGGCTCAACCTCTCAACAGCAACAACAGCCATAATAATAATCATTTCTACCTCCTAGGATTGTCCTGATGACTAAATGAGACAAGGCGAGTAAAGCATTTAGGAGAGTTTCTGGCAAAGAGAAAGAGCCCAGTAGCACCTGCTACCATCCTCTATCCATCGCGCACGCGCCCAGCAGATGCGCTGGCGCACACAAGGCAGGGGTGACAGGCTCCTGTGGTCTTCCTCCTTTGCACAAAGGACTGCTTTCTTCCGCACTTCTCAGCTTCCATGTTTCGACCTTCACACGTTTTATTCGGGTGCTGGAGTTGGCGGAGGCACAGCACAAACGAAGGCACGTGGTAGGGAGATGCAGTGAGCGTGAGCGGACAGCAGGCAGCTGGGAGGCTTGAGGCCAGGCACGCATCTAAGTGTGTCCACAGCATCATCTCACTCGGCCTCATAGTCTCTCCGTTAGAGGGGAACTGGTGGGGCCCCTGCCTGTTTCCTTGCACAGCTGGGGAAGGGTAGCTCATGCAGCTGGCAAGTGGCAGAGCTGGGATTTGGGCCTTTAGAGCCCATGCCCTTAGCTGAGTAAGGGCTGTGTAGGCACTGGGGAGCCATGGAAGACTCCTGACAGCAACTTGACGTGAACAGAGCTATGCTCCCAAAGACCAATGTGGCTGTGCTCTCAGGATGGACTGAAGGTGGCTGTGGACTAGGGAGGCACAGTCAACGATCGTGACATTATTGAATGTTCATGCTGTGCTAAGCCCTGTGCTAGGGGCTTTTCACGCGTTTGTTAATTTAATCCATGCAACAATGCTATGAGGCATGTAGGATTATCTTCAATTTATAAATGCAAAAACAGAGACACAGAGAAGCTAAGCAACTTGCTCAATATCACACAGCCAGCAAATGTGGAGCCAAAATATGAATGGAGACTATCAGCCCTGTGGCCCTGGTCCCTAACTACTATGCCACCCTGCTGCCTTTTACAAAGATTAAATGCCCCCAAATCTAGAAGGACTTCAGGAGAACTCTATGCTTTCTGTGTATTTATTTCATTTTTTCATGTACCAATCATCTAGTTTACATAGATTCCATCTCCCAGGAAGGCAGACTTTCCTAACCAGATGTGGGAAGTGTGTTCTGCTTTAGGAGCCGCTACCTAGGAGTGCGCAAGAGATGCTGAGCAAACGTGTGATGGGAATACTGTCAGCCCTGGCTAGGAGGACACTAGGTGGCTCCAAGTTTCAGTCTAGCCCTGGGACTCCATGATTCTGGAACATCATGAGGCAAAGACGTGTCTTCGATGTTCTGCAGCCAGTTTGGAGCTGGCTTGTTATGGGCACATACTGAGCCCAAGAGTGGGGGCATGGTGGGTCTTGACCAGCAATCTAATCTCCTGGAGGTCCTTCCGTTGCCAGCCACTGCACAGGGGTTCTCCGGGGAAGCACTCTGGACCCAGGTGGACAGTTGGGCTTTCTCCACCTGCAAGTATGATTCCATAGGTGTATCAAGCAGTGCTTTGTCGTACCAGTTTCTCAAATGAGAGATGCACATAATCATGCTGGCGTGACATACCATCGCCTTCCTCTGATGACAGCACCTAGGCCCATCTTTGGGAACCGGTGTACTGAACTTTGCCAGACAAAGTGACAAAGCCTCTGGGGTCTGTAAGCAGGCAGCTTGCTCTTCCACCAGACACCCTAGACTGCCGAGGTTTGGACTTCTCATGTCCTATTATATTGTTTTACTGTCTCTGTCCTTGCTGCTAAACTGTCACTTTTCCTAATGTCAGTTTGCCTGGCCTTAGAAGTCTTTCTCCCTCTCCTGATTTTACTGTTTTTAATCTTTGAGGGTCTGGGAAGCCAAGCCCCTGAGCCCATTGGAACTGTGTGCAAATGAAGACCAGGCCTGCCAGTGTTGGCGCCAAGAGGAACTGTAGGGACAGACCTGTGCCCACCTTTTGGCTACTCATGGCCAGACTGTAGGGGCTGAGATTGCTAGATGGTGCATTGCAGATCGGCAGGGCAGCCCACCACTGAGGGTTGGCTGCTGGCCTGGTGGGGCCATGAACTTTGTGACTTGGCCAAGGTGCCGCTGGCATCGTGAGGCTGTCCTTGAAAGCAAGAAGTTCCTGCCTGACGCCCTGGCCTGAGAGCCGCTATGGGGGGAGCAGGGGGCAGGGAGGAGCCCTGCACTTCACGCCTCTTGGTTCATTATTATCTCCCCGTCTAGACTGAAAGTGAGCCCCTTGGGCACAGACGGTGTCTGGTTCTTAAGAAAAAGTTAATTTTAAATCAAAAAGTTAATTTTGAATAAAAAGTAATACATGCATGTGGTTAAATATTCAAACCATACAGAAAAATATAAAAGGAAAAATAAATCTCCCTCCCCCAGCCTCACCCTCCCACCCAAAGTCCTTCTCCCCAAAGGTAGCAGATTCCTTCAGTAGCGTCTTTATGCCTCTCTCAGCCCGTAGATTCATCCGTGTTTCACTAGCACAATCACTGGACACAGTGCACTTTGCTTTAGTCACTGAGTAATGTGCCCTGGAGATCTTTCCACCACCTCCACATCCAAATCCACGTCATTGTTTTTCAAAACTGTATAATAGTCCATCATAGGGAAGTATCATCATTTATTTATCCTGGCCATGGTGATAAACGCTTGGATTGCTTCCTTCCTTTCCATTAAATGTAAGTGTTGGTGTACTTTTCTGTGCATTTCCACAGGCAAAATCCTAGAAGTAGAATTGCTGGTCCAAGGGCAGGTGCTTTTTGTATTTTGCAATTTGCCTTGAAACAGAACAGCGTGTATTGGGGGGAGAGTCAGGCTGTGAAGTCAGAGCATGAGTTGGCATCCAGTTCCACCTCTTACTAGCTGGGTACAGTACCTGCAAATTAGGGTTTGTAAAGATTTATATCTCCTGGAGTGGCTATGATACTTAAATGAGATAATACCTACAAATGCTGCATCGATGATAGTTGTTATTGTTGTGGTCATTATTATTATTACCATATTATCATCATCTTTGGGTCCACTGGAGCCCTCAGGATGGTGCTGAGAACTTGGCAGGTGTCACATAATGCATGCATGAGTGAATGAGTGAATGAATGAATGAAGATGTGAGCTAGCCCGCAGTAGCCCTGGGAATCCTCCTGCTGTAAATACTGCCTTCCTCCTGTCCCTGGAGCAGTGCCATCCTGGCAGGGAGGCCCAGAGCCATCAGTGTGGTCGAGCTGCTTTTGTCGCTTTACTAATTAGAATGCTGCCTTTGTCATTTCATTAAGTTGGATCAACAGTTGCTGGTTCTAGGAAGATCGTGTCATAAATGTGCGTGGAAATATTGAGTAAGTCCCAGTGTCTGCTCCAAAATACCAGGCGAATGAAATTCAAGCATGCTCTCAAAATTGAAACACAGTGTTGGAATCTGATAGTTCCCAGAGGTTCCGGGGGGAACATGGTGGGGGTGTGGTCATCTCAGTGGGGAGGGTGAGCCCCAGCAAAGTAAATAGCGCCCCGGCAAAGGGTTCTCAGGTTACCTTCCCAGCTCTCCAAATCCAAGACAATTAGAGGGAGGCCAGTCAGAACTAGTTAAAAGTAGAGATTAAGTAATTTTGGGAAGAGAAATTAGGGTTATGATTTCTAAGTAAATAACACCACCTAAACTAACGGCTAATAAACCTGTCATCAGAAGCCTGCCCGCTCTGCTTTAATGACTGGATGCAGCTCATCTGCAATTAGCACATCCGCTGTCTGCAGGCAGAGGTAGGCTGTTACACCACCGATCCCAGCGCCTTTCCCCTCTGGGTAAAATACTCCCCTCTGCAACCACTGCCGTCAGCACACCCTCTACTAGTGGCAGGTCTGAACAAAGGGAGACTCCAGAGCGGCCCTTGTTCAAACTGTCACACATTTCAAACACCAGCTGGGATGAGCGAGCCTGGTGGTGCACGTACTTCGTGTACACATACACCGAGGTTTGTGGAGCAGGATTAATCCCCTCCCCAAATCCCAAGTATTGGGCTGTTTTTCTTTCCCTCCCCTAAGCTGGCAGTTGTTCACTGTCATCTGCTTTGGTGCTTGTTGAAAATCTTGAGCTCATGCCACCGTGTCAGGCATGGTTCACTTTTTCCTACAACAGGTGTCAAAATATACTTTTTAAAGTGTTCAAAGTGTTACTCCTGTACAAATATAAAATAAACAGTATATAAAATGAAGATTTTATTCTGTTTGCAGGTCAGCCACTGCCACCTCCTTCTCTAAGTTCCTTAAGCTTAGTGTCCTTTCAGTAGGGTTTAATTCAGGGGCTCCGGGGGGTCAGGAGGATGCCGTGGGCAGGAGGGCCGAGGCCAGCGCGGGCAGGCATTGCTGGAGCCATCTCTATAGTAATCGGCACCAGCCTCCTTCTCCATCAACACGAGAAAAAATGCTGCTGCTGACCTATGGAATGCTGCAGCAGAAAAACCCTCAGAGTCCATCTGTTCCCACCGCTTGAGTGTTCAGATGGGAAAACCAAGGCCCAGAGAGGGGGTAGAGTTTACCTGAGGTCACACAGCAATCACTGTTGCCTTGGGTGTACTGACTTCCTGTGCATTAAGAGTCTCCAGTGGATATAATCACCAGTTTTCAAAGGCCTTCCTTTCCCAGCCAGCTATGCCATATTCCCTTATAGCTTGGTCCTTCCGTGCCAAGACCTCCCTCCTCCGGGCAGAGCTTCTCGCCCCAGGGCTGTCAAGGATGGCAGACCCTCTCTGGCCATCAAGCCATTGCCAGCATCCCGCCCCCACCTCCCATCTTGTTGCAATAATTAATGGCTTCTCGAGTGGCTTGCTTCCTTCTTTCTCTCGCTCACACACAGTCAGGTAGGTGGAGGGGGAGTTGGGTTGGTGCCCTGTGGTATTCAAAGTGAAGGGTTTTCACACTGTCAGGGTAATGAATTCTGCAAGGGTTTGAAGTGAGGGGCTGGGAGGATCTCTGTGTCATGTGTCTGGGAGTGACAACCCCCAGTGGTTAATTACTGCCACACGATGAGAACCGAGCTGGTAGCAAAATGAGATAAGTTCATTATGAGCTAAATTTGAAGTTAATTGGATTCACATTCCCCCCCATTAGTGTACATAGAGAGAGCCTACCTAGAAATGGGCTCTATGAAAAAGAAAAAGTTGCATCTAAGCAAAAACTGATACATCAGGCCTAGTTGTTTTGTGGCGTTCGTGATGAAGGGCTTTCTGGGACGTTGGTGAGATGGAAGCCATACTTCCTTCAGATGCATAGAGCCAATGTCATTTGATTAATTGCATCTTGGCAAAGATTTTCTGAGCACCTACTGTGTGCCCGATCTGTGCAGGGGAAGGAGGGATGAGAGCAGCCCTGGATCTCCGGGGCCTTCAGTGCAGGGACAGGAGGAGGCCCAGTGCCCAGTGTTGGGAGAATATTGTTCCATTTCTTACTAGCTATAGGGGCTGGGGCAGATGCCTAATCTCTCTGTGTTTTAGTTTCCACATCTGTAAAATGGGGATATTAATAGGGCTTACCTTATAGTTTTTGAGGATTAAACAAGTCAATATCTATAAAGCACAGTGAACAGTGTTTGGAACACTGCCTAGTTTTAGAACAGGTCCTGGTATACTGTAAGTGCTACAAAAACGTTAGCTGTTATTATTACCAGATGTGAGACCTGGGCGCCTCAACTGCTCAGAGCCTTCCTTTCCTTCTCTGTAAGATGGGTGACACCACCCACCTTATGGAGTGGTTGTGAGTACTGAATGAGCTAAGGCTTGGAAAGTGCCTGGCCAGGGCTCCTAGCAACCTCTAAGGAAGCTGGAGCCCTGTTGGTTGACCAAGGTGGCCTAGATTCAAGGTGAGGGGACATTGACCTCACTCCTCCATGTGAAGGGTAACAAAGAATTTGCAGATACATTTTAATACTTTCACAGAGGGTACCTTTGTTTCACTCCCAGTAAATACTCTCCTTTTCTGATTATATTATAAAAGGAAGGCAGAAGCTCAGATGATTGCATTACTTTCCAAAAGTTACACAGCTAGTAAGCGGTGGAGCTAAGATTTGAACCCAGGCCTGTGAGACTTCAAACGCCACCTCTCCCTGCCAGACTCAGGGGTCTAGATTTGGCTCTGGAGGCAACGACAGCTGGGCGGGGGGCCCGTGTGAAGGGTGGAGCAGATGTGGGTGGCTTCATGCCCCCTCAAGCCTGGCACCCTCGTAGCTGGCTCCAGCATCTCCTCCTCTCTGCCCTCTGGAGGCCACTTCCTCCACCGTTGGCAGCCAGGGCTTGCCTTTTCCCAGCCCTGCCCTCCCCCCAGATGCATCCCGAGAGTTTACACCTTCCCCTTATTTGTTTATCTATTGAACATTCCAAAGTCACACCTCTGAGGCCAGTAGTCTACTTTTGTCTCTTCCCTGCCATTGTCCCTCCAAGGCTTTCTATTAGACATTTAGAACATGACCTTGGACTTCCCTAAGGGCTCTGACCTGAAGTTGTGCAGAGGATGGCAAACTACTGTAGGAGCAGCATTTAACTCCTGGGCTTACTTGCCGGAGGCTGAGATCCACAAGGGCTTCATTCTCTCATGCAGCCGCACAGCACTACCATTATTCAACCAGTTCCCAGTGTTTTGTAGTTACAGACAATGCTGTAGCAAATAACCTTGTGTATATGCATATGCATTTCTGTATTTGCATACAGAACAGAGTCTCCCTGTTGGCCAGGCTGGAGAGCAGTACAGTGGTGCACTCCTAGCTCACTGTGTCTTCGAGCTCCTGGGCTCAGGCAATCTTCCTGCCTCAACCTCCCGAGCGGATGGGACTACAGGCATGTGCCACCATGCCTGGCTAATTTTTTAATTTTTTGTAGAGATGGAGTCTCACCATGTTGCTCAGGTTGATCTTGAACTCCTGGCCTCAAGTAATCCTCTCGCCTTGGCCTCCCAAAGTTCTGGGATTATAAGTGTGAACCATCACACCCTGCTGCATTTCTGTATTGTTGAAGGTATATGTATCTTCAGGGTAAATCCCTAGATGTGGGATTGCTTGTTCAAAGGGTAAATGCATGTGTAGTTTTGTTAGATAATGCTAAATTCTCCTCCACGTGAAGTTGAACCATTTTGCATCTAATTTGCATTTCTGTTATTATGAGTGAAATGGAACATCTTTTCAATTCATTTAATGGCTAATTTATATAAATATACATATGGATATATATATATATATTTTTGATGAGTTTTATGTTCATGTGTTTTACCCATTTTTCTATACTTTTTGTGTCTTTTCCCTTAATTTTTACAAGTCCTTGATACATAGGGATAGTAGCCCTTTATCTGTGGTACCTGCTACAGTTTCTCCTAATTTGTCATTTATCATTTGATTTTGCTTGTGTTGTTTTTACCAGCCAAGAGTTTTTGTTTGTTAAGTAATCCAATATATCAATCTTTTCTTTTATTGCATTTTTTTCCCATAAAAATAATTTTATTTGGTTGAAAACACAGCTTATTTAATATTAACTGTTGTTTAAACCAAATATGTTAATATTTGGCCCTTCCTACATTTTTGGTGTCAGATTATCATTTCTTTTTCAAGATGATGGTGATAATAGATGGTAATTTAAAAAATAATAACATTAATGAAATATAAGTCACATACAATTCACCCATCTCAGGTGTACAAGTCAATGGTTTTTAGTATGACCACAGAGTTGCACAACCATCACTACAATCAATTTTAGAACATTTTATTACACCCCCCAAGACCCTATATCTATTAGCAGTTACTCCCTTCTTCCCTGGTCCCCAGGCAACCATTAATTTACTTTTTCTCTCTGTAGATTTGCCTCCTTTCTTTTTTTTTCTTTTTTATTTCAGCATATTATGGGGGTACAAATGTTTAGGTTACATATATTGCCCTTGCCCCGCCTAAGTCAGAGCTTCAAGTGTGTCCCTCACCCCGATGGTGCTCACCACACCCATTAGGTGTGTGTATACCCATCCCCTCCTCTCTGCTCCCGTTGCCTGACACCCGATGAATGTTATTACTATTTGTGCACTTAAGTGTTGATCAGTTAAAACCAATTTGATGGTGAGCACATGTGGTGCTTGTTTTTCCATTTTTGGGATACTTCACTTAGTAGAATGGGTTCCAGCTCTATCCAGGATAATATAAGAGGTGCTATATCACCATTGTTTTTTGTGGCTGAGTAGAACTCCATGGTATACATCTATCACATTTTATTAATCTATTCATATATTGACAGG
>CAUYSK010080737.1:0-34796 GCA_963575035.1 Avahi laniger
ACTTGGGAGGCTGAGACAGTAGGATTGCTTGAGTCCAGGAGTTTGAGGTTGCTGTGAGCGAGGCTGACGCCACGGCACTCGCTCCAGGCAAGAGAGTGAGACTCTGTCTCAAAAAAAAAAAAAAAAATAAATAAATAAATAAATAAACACGAGTGTAGGTTTTTCATCTTAAGAATGTCTGGTGGGGCAATCAAAAGTTGTGGGGGTGCAGGAAAGTCTTTGTTTGTGGGAATGTCCCTTGCATTGGCCAGCATCTAGTGTCCCTGCCACCTCCCCCACTTTGTACCAATATCCAGGTGCCCCACCCCCCCATCACTGGACAGCCAAAGTGCAGTCATTCCTGAACTGCCCACTAGGGGCAGGTGCCTGCGGGGAACCCCTGCCTGGTGAGGCCACCTCCCGGGCAGGGGAGCCTCACTTGGGGATCGTGAGCGCCCAATTACCGGCGAGCTGAAGATCTCCTTCTGGTTGAAGATTAGATGCAGCTCAGCGGCCGGGGATAACTTTTCTACTTCCAGCCAAAGCCGCACCTCTCCTCTATCGAGGATGTCAACGTTCCAGCCGGAGATCAGTTTGATCACTGGGAGGCACAGGACAGGAAGGGGTGGGTGGCCCCTTCTCCCTTCCCCACGCCCGGCCAGCCCACCTCGAGCGTGCAGTTGGCATCTGGCATGCAGGATGCTTGGAAATCTTGAAGGAATTGCATCTGGGGTGGGGGTTTTCCGCATGCTCATTCTAGATTTAATTAGTCTCGGGGAAGCATTTCCTCTTCTAAGAGCCCTCAGGCTGTGGTTCTCAGCCTGGCTGGGCACCGGATCCCCGAGGACTTCCAAAAACACTAGAATCTGGGAGATTCGGATTGTCTGGGGCATGGCCCGGGCGTCAGGATTTTGAAAGCTCTCAGGGTAACTCTAACGTGTAGCCAAGTTTGCGACTCTCTGCTTCAGGCGGTGCAGACGCCACCCCAGCCAAGGGAAGCAGAGGTCTATATGATCCAAAATCCAAATGACTGGAGAGCCGGTCATAATTATTATCAAAAGAGGAAACCATCCATGTTTCCCTCCCTCGCAGTCCCCCTGCTCCCTGCCGGCTGCTCTTCTGCTTTCGTAAGCTCCTGGGGTCTCTGGCCTTCCAGCCCTATGACTCCCCCATCCTCTGTCCCCTGGGTTATTTTCTGGCTCTTGGCCTGACTCTGCTCTGTTCCGGACACGCCCGTGGCCCCAGTGGGAGCTGTGGCGCTGGCAGCCAGGACTGCTCACCTGGGTTCCTGATCTCATGACTCAGCTTCTTCAGCTTCTCCAGCTCTGCAACAGGGAGGAGCAAGAAGAAACCAGAGAGGATGAACCGTCCAGGCAAGGGGGGCCCACAGGAGCCATCCTAGGGGCTCATGCTGGGTGAAAGTCCCAAGAGACACATTCCCCCAACTTGGGGTCACTTAGCTCCATAGGGGTTGATGATGTGCACTGTGGGCTTTTGTCCTGGGGCACCAGGAGAGGTGCTGGGGCCACTGCTGGCCACCCTGAGATTGTGTCTTCTCCCTGACCCCCAGGCCTAGGTCAAGTCTCACCCTAGAGAAGCACCTACTACGTGCCGGGCCCAGCATTTCTCCTTAGTGCTCACACGATGCTGTGGGCTGAGTGTCACTGTCCACCTCCAGGCCACTCCAGGCCCACTGCTAACCCACTGTAATGTGCTGTCCTAGTGTCTGAGGGTCTGTACCACACACTGAGCACTTCAGTCCAGAAGTTTCCAGGGCTGTTTTACAGAATGCTATCTCATTTGCTGACTGCTTCTTTGTGTTAGGTTTCTCTCTTCTGCTAAGGTGAGCTCTGAACCCACATGAGTGTCTGGCACACAGTAGGTGCTTAATAAATATACATCCTGTTGGTGAATTGGCAGGAGCGGAGCCCATGCCTCATTTTCCCTTGTGAGCCCCAGAGTCCTTAGTGTGATGAGTATATAGACTCATGGTGAGCACGTGGTCAAAAACAAAAAGACCCCATCACTTCTGTGGATGGTTTTAGTTTGCACAGAATCACCTAATTGTATCTGCATAACAACGTTATTTTCAACTAGGGCAGCCGGGGATTACAATCTCCCTTTGCAGTTGAGGAAACTGAGGCCTGTTTGTTCAAGTTCAAACAGCCAACAGTTATGGAACTGGACTTAGAATCCAGGTCTCTCTGGTTTCTGCTTCTCAACAAAATCAAAGGGCCTCATGTGTAAAGAACAGCAATGACATGGGCAAGGGCTGTCCCAGTTGCTATGGAGACAGCAGAGGGTATGTCTCATCGGTCATGAGCATGGGTTTTGGTTTAGTTTAATTCAGACTTGGTATTCACTCTCTGGTTAGCCATAGTCCCCACCATTCCCGACTGTCAGCTTCATTTCTCAGACCACCTGCTGCTTGCAATTTATCATCACATTTGCATTATTGTTTTTCTTAGGCTATAGAAGGAAGCAAAATAATTGTTGTATCTTTGCCATTATCAAAAGTAGGAAAATGAAATGAAAAGACAAGAAGGATGTGAATTCCATCCAGTGGGTATTGTTGCCTGTCAAGGTCACTGATGTAATCCCAGGGCATAGGACTCTTGGTCTGCGACTGTCTCTCTGGGGAGGCGGCTGGAGGTGGGGACAGGGGCATTACCTTCCTCGGTCAGTGTGTGGCTTGCTGAGATGTCTTCGTCAGCATCAGTGACTACCACTGAGTAGGTGCCCACATCCTCCAGGCCAGGTTCTTTCAGGATGACCTTGGACCTGGCAGAGAGAGGAGAGTAGAGGTTCTGGAGGGAGCTCCTTAGCCTTGTGTGTTGGGGGCCTGGAGGCTGGGGGATCTCAGCTGCCTCCAGTGGCCCTGTACCCCTTCCTAGACCCCAGCTCCCCACAACGAAGACTCCAAAGTCCAGAGCAGAGGAAGCTGAGTCCAGAGAACTTGCAAGAGCAAGTGGCTGGCAGCCAGGCTAGAAACCAAGTCCTGAGTGTCTCCTAGAGGCACACGCAGTTCCTTGCAGAAAAAGAATCCCCCAAAGAATGGCGCCATTTCAGCCCCTTAGATGCCCTGCTAAGGGGGCAGTGGGCATCCTGCGCCAAGGAGCAGGCAGCGCCTTTCGCCCGTTACCTATGAGTCCCGCCCTCTGGGCTCACTCACGAGTCTGCCAACTCCTCTGACAGTGTGTGTCGAGTAGCCATTTCTCCTCCTCTCCCCTCACTTACTTGTTACCTTTCTCCTCGATCTTCACCCTCTGGGGGTCTGGCGGACCCTTGTAGTCTTTGGACCACTGAAACTCTGAGGAGTCGGGGGCTTCGGGGGCTTCGAAAGCTAAGTAGATAAAGCCCTCTTCATCCACACCAACCTCGATCTCCCGGGCATCTGGGGGCAGGATCCGGCAGAGGGCACGGACACTTATCAATAATAAACCAGGCCATGCCCTCCCCTGCTTAAACCTCCTGGTGCCTGCCCACCACACTTGGATAAGATAATAAATCTGACTCCTCGCTGTGGCCGCCAAGGCCTTGCATGATCTGGCTCCTTCTTAGCTCAAATGTCACCTCCTCTGAGAGGCCCTCCCTGACTGCCCTGGATGAGTAACCCCACCCCACCCTACACCCTGTGTTATTTCCTTTACAACACTTCTCACTATCTTAACTCACCTTCCTCCTGCGACAGTTCATTCGTTCACTGTCCATCTGCCCCCCACCTCCCCCGACGCACTAGAGCGGTGATTTTGCCTTCTCATTCACGCCTGTGTCCCCAGTGCAATGTGGGTGTCACCAAATATTTCTTGAATAAATATGTAATTAAAAGAATGCAAAGAGAATGTGCTTTATAGCTAGGAGAGCTGAGCGATTCTGTCATATACTAGCTGCGTGACCTCATCGTTTAACTTCTCTAAGCTATAATAAAATCAGTTGTAAAGTGGGGACAATGACCCTTCCCTCAGGGGGTGTTGAAGGACCAGTAAATGTGAGGACCCAGTTCCCCTCGGGCTCTATCTGTCCCAGATGGCGCAGCTTGGCAGTGGTGCACTGACACCCTCTGGCCACACCTACCTGGCTTGTCCCCCAGGAGCACAGGGTCGGTGGGCATGGACGGTTGCCCCAGACCAGCTGAGTTCACGGCCTGCACCTGGAACACGTAACTCTTTCCTGGCTGCAAGTCGGAAACCTGAGGGGGGGTGGGGGGAAGAGCCAGCAACTTAGAGGACAGCAGCAACTTAGTCTTACCAAAACCCTGGCCTTGGAGTGCAGGGAACCACTTGTTGGTGGACCCCTGAGGAGGGCAGTGGCGACCTGGGGGGTGGGGGCAGGCAAGGAGCACATCCCTCTCTTGAGTTGCAGGCCCGGTTCCAAGTTTTCCACGGGCCTCTCCACCTGGATTGGCTCCCAGGTGTGTGGCACCAGGAACTCCCCCCCACCCCACTCCTGGAAGTCGAATAATTCATTTGCCTCCCAATGAGAAAACCCCTTCCTTCCTGTGTTCATCTCTCCCTGAGATGTGACCACCCACATAACACCCCAGAGAGGCCCGGGCTCACCTCCAACAACCTTTTCTCGAGCCCTCCCCATCGACCACCGGGTTCCCCCCATTTTATTTTCTTAGCATTTCTCGAACGTGGCTGCTCCCCTCCAGGTCCCAGCCACGACCTTGACCGAAGCTTTATTTCTCCTCACCAGAACCCATCCAGCAGTTTCCTAAATGGCATCTGTGCCCTGGATGCTTCTGCAGGGTCAAGTTCCAGTTTTGAGGTTCAGTACCTAAAGCCCCCCTGACCTGGCCCGAGCCTGCTGTCCTCTCACGGCCGCATCAGCCCCCCTACTCCAAGCTCCCTCAGCGTCCCCATGCTCCTCACGTCATTTCACGTCCTTGCCTCCGACCTTGCTGAGCCTCTGCCCGGAGGGCCCGCCCCTCGGCTACCTGACTCCAACTTGCCCTTCGCTGCTCCGCTCAGCAGCTGCAAGGCTCCGCCAGCATCTCTGACCTTCCTCTGTGAGTTCTCAGAATTCCTGGGACCCCCTCGGTTGTGGCATTCATCACACGGTATTGAGATTACTGCCACCCAACGACTGTGACTTATTAGCTTTTCATGTCTGGGACCTAGTTCAGACCTGGCACCGAGTAGCTGTCAAGAAGCGCTCAGTGAGTGACCGAGTGAACGATGGCCGACCATCCGCAGGCAGAAGCCGGCGCCACGTCTCCGAGGCTGTCCTGCCCTGGCCTGCGTCACCCTACGTGCCGAGGGGGAGACCTTCTGCGTAGGTGAAATCTCTGCGGACTTTCAGAGGATTCCACTGGCTGAGACTCGTCCTCCCTGGCTCTGCCTTAGGTGGTCGTAATTTCACTTTTACAAAATTAAAGCATTTTAATTTTTTTCTGATTGTAAAGGAAATATAGGCTTGTTGGGAAACATTTAAAGCAGTAGAGAAGAATGTAAAATGAAGGATTAAAGCTCCCCTGGCAGTCCCACCCCTAGAAATGACCAGAATGAACCATTTGGAAAAACCCTTTTAGACTTTTAGATGCACATAAACCACGTAGAAGCATGGTGCATGCCGTATTCTGTTAGGATCTCCCTCTTTCCGCATCGTGTGGAGCCCGTCTTCTTCCCTCCTGGTGCTCACTAAGGGAATGTGAATGGGGGTTCTCAACAACTGCATCCTCTCCTGCCTGCTGGGGACAGTGGGCCGGAGGAAATATTCCCTCTCTCCCTAGAGCTGCAGAAAATGCAACCTAATCCACGCCACAGAACTGTCCTTGCAAACTCTCCTCAAATCAAAGAGGCCCGTGAGACACGCTCGAGGCGTGGAGCCCTGTGTGGCCTGCAAATGTGGTCTTCAGGGACCTCGAAGTCTAGTTCTGACTGATTGTCTAAGTTAGTAGTTTGTGTCTGCTAATAATACTTCAAGTGACATCTTTGTTTTCTGACACATAAACACTTGCGAGTTGTCTTTGTTATGCTGGGAGCAGATTGTCTGTGATCTCCTTCCTTCTCCGTGTGCGGAAGTTCAACGGCCATCACTACAGGAGGATGAAACCAGTGATTCTGCTAGATTTCTTCATTATCCTAAGATTTTATAGTTTGTTTCTCATGTAAATTTGGAAACGTGTATCTGCATATAAATAATTATATGTATACAATAATGTAACATGTAATTACGCTATCTATCATAAAAATATTCTACTCTGTATCCTGCTTTTTCTTAGCCACATATGATGGATACATTTTATGTCAATATACACATATAGTTCCATCTTATTCTTTTTTTTTTTTTTTTTAGAGATAGGGTCTTGCTGCTCTGTCACTCAGGCTGGAGTACAGTGGCACGATCATAGTTCACTGCAGCCTCCCACTCCTGGGCTCAAATAATCCTCTCACCTCAGCCTCCCAAGCAGCTAGGACTACAGGTGTGCAACACCACACCTGGCTGATTTTTCTATTTTTTGTAGAGTCAGGGTCTCACTATGTTGCTCAGGCTGGTCTCGAACTCCTGGCCTGATCCTCCTGCCTTGGCCTCTCGAAGTGCTGGGATTACAGGCGTGAGCCACTGTGCACCCGGCCCTACCTCATTGTTTATACTGCTGCCACCCCTTACACTGTTTCACTCCTTCAACTGCCTTATTCTTTCTACCACCTGACACAGGATTCCACTTTAAGGATAAACTATGATTACTTTAAGCAAACCCCCTACTGATGGACATAGAAGTTGTTTCCAACTTTTGCCATTATAACCAATGGCACAATGAGTGTCATTGTCATTAGGTCTTTGCACATTTCCCTGATTATTTATCTATAATCCAATTCTAGAAGCAGAATTCCTGGGTTATAGGATATGTATGTACAAATGCTCATATACCTGGCTGGCTATCAAGTGAGTTTTTAGGGAGGAGTCTGCCTGGCATGGAGCAGGATAAGGCCATCAGCCAGCCAGACCTACTACCAACTCGCTGTGTGACCCTAGGTAAGTCACTCTCCCTCTCTGGTCCTCTGCTGCCATTACATGAGGACAGTAATCTCTCAGGGTCGTGCGAGCTCTGATGCTCTGTGGTTCTGCTATGTTTCATGGCAGGGAAGGCCCAGGGCCAGCCAGAAGACAAAGGGGCAGGAACTCACCCTCAGGTGGGTGCCAGAGATGGGGTCCGGGGTGACCGGCTTCCACTGCTCAGAGCCTTCCTCCTGGAAACTGATGTGGTAACCTGTGACCGGCCCAGCCCCCGTGTAGAGCGGGGGCTCCCACTGCAGCATCAGGGAGGTGGCCCGCACCTCGGTTGCCCGCACGTCGTACGGGGGGCCTGTGGGAGATGAGGGAGGGCAGAGGTGTGGCAGTTGGTAGTCAGGGAACCAACCAGACCGCCAGCTGGCCAGCCGGACAGACGGGCAGCCAGCCAAGTGGTCAGTCAGCAAGCTCGCCGATCTGTCCGTCACAGCCAACCCTGGAAGTGCCTGCTCTGGGTGTGGTGGGGAGCTGGCCGGCCTTGTCTTCATGAAAACCGTGGCTCATCTGGTTGGTTAGGTTCGGGGAGGGAGGCCGGGCAGGCGCCGGACTTCAGGCCTCCAGGCCCCTCACCTGGCTGGGGCATCGTCCACTCCTTGCACTCAAACAGGCTGCTGGGCGCCGACAGCTCGCCAACACCTGCCCAGTTTACAGCCCGGGCACGGAACTCGTAGAGGTGGCCTTCTCGAAGGTCACTGACCTTGAAGAGCAGAAACATGGCCCGTGAGGCTAAGGTGGGGGAGCGGAAGGGGCGGGGCAGCAGTGGGGAGCGAATCCGCAGGAGGCCTGGGGGGCTTCAGACAGGACTGTCCACGGTGGGCCTGCCCTGGAGGACGAGCTGGAGGACTGAGGTGGGGACCTCGAGGCCCCTTCCAGACTCAGCCTCAAACAGTCTCGCAGGTCTCCATGCGCAGGCCGTGGCTCGGGGCGGGGTCACAGGGGTGGCGTTCCAGCCTTGCCTTGCAGACTTGGGTCGGGACGGGCTGCTGGTTGACCGCGTGCCAGTCCAGCTCCTCGGAGTCGTGCTGGTCCAGGAAGTAGCCGAGGATCTTGCCACCTCCACGACGCTTGGGAGGCTTCCACCCAATGACCATTTCATTCTTCCCGCAGTTCAGGAGGGCAAAGCCGTACGGGGCAGATGGGGTAGCTAAGGAGAGGCAGGGCGGTGAGGACAGCTGTCCCCTGGGGGGGGTGGCTGGATTGGGCAGTGGGGCCTGAGAAAGCCAACAAGCCTTCCCCAGTGGATGCCCACTCTGCTCCAGGGGGTGCTCCCTGAGCCAGCAGCATCCGCCCTCCTGTTGGGCACCTGGGCCTCAGGTTTCTAGGCCCCGGGGCCCCCCACATCCCAAAGCTGATCAGGCCTCATCCCATGGCCTCAGGCCATTGTTCCTTCTTCCCCAAAGGAAAGGGTGGTCGGTCCCAGCTCCAGTCCCCCTCCAAGGATACATGTCCCATTGGCCACTGGGATTGGACCCTCCAAGATGTGGTCATGAGCCCCCGACTCCCTGCCCAGCCGGGGCTGCCCCCAGAGGCCTGCGGGCTGGACCTGCCCCCGCACTCACCCAGAGCCTGCTTCACTCTGATGGGTTCGGTGGGGGCTGAGCTCTCACCTACCCCGGCCTCGCTGACTGACCTGACACAAAACTCGTACTCCTTCCCGGTCCTCAGCCCAGGAACCGTAAACCTGGGAGAGAAAGGTGCAGCCTTCAGGGATGACCAAACAGCCCGGAGACATTCCTGAACTTTCTAGAACAACCTTGTGGGATAAGTGGCCACCAGTGTGGTAGGATTTGAGCGTTCTGGGCCAGTTCTTACCTAAAAATATTGGCCCTGATCCCACAGGAATGCCTGAAACAGCACCAATCGGGATGTGGTCCTTAATGGTTTTAAAGGTTTTGCTCTTCTGGGCCCACCATTAAAATGCAAATATGCTGGGAAACGTCTGAATTTAAGGCAAAGGCAGCTGACCCCACAGTGCTACATGGTACATTCTCAGGACTTTGGGGCTTGTCCCTAAAAAAGAACAAGTGGCTGTGATTCAAAAACACAAAGTCCTTTTAAAGAGCCCAAAGGGAATTGTCATCCAGAGGAATACAAGGACACTCTGGCTTAGAGAAAATGTCCTTCTCAGCCTGCCCCTTCTTGATAAAACCCAAGTTGTGGACCCCTCTTTCTCCCTTTTCACTGATGGCATTTTCTTGTAGCAAATCTCAGTATGACTTAAGTCCTTGGGAGCTCCTTGTGACCTTGGCCCCTGAGGGGCTCCAAGGACTTAAATCACCCCAAGTGCTGAAGGCTGGCAGTGCCAAGCTCCCGCTGAGGACACACGCATCTAAGGGAACATGGCTTTGCCAGGGAATGAAGGTCAGGCAGCACCTGACCAGGTGAGGCTGGGGATGCCTCCCCACACCAGGCCCTGTTGACAGCAGATGGTGGCGATGACAATGACGATAGCAGCACACTCTCGTCTAGCCCTCTCTGTACATGTATCAGCTGGGTACTCGTCACAACACCCTCGAAGGAAGGTACTGTTACTTATCCCTCCTCTGGAGATGAGGACAAAGTCCTGAATGTTGGAATACTGGAGGGGCCCTTACGGATCAAACTTCATGTCACAGGCAGGAAAGGGCTCCCAGAGGAGGATAGACCTGCCAGGAGCCCACAGCTGAGCAGGGGCACAGCCCAGGCCCCTGCCAGGTCTCCTGAGCTCCAGGGCAGCCCCTGCCCACTCGCCATTTCTGCATTCATTCATTCAGTGGTTGAGCCTCTCCTTCATTCATTCATTCAGTGTTTGAGCCTCTCCTGTGAGCTAGTCTGTGGGGCCTGGCGGTTCGGCGACCTCCACAGCCTGGCTGGGCTCCCTTTAGCCCTCAGCCCAGGCTCTGACTCCTGGGCAGCACATGTAACAGGTGACATGCACACATGTGACATGTTCCCTGCGTGTGGCTCTGTTCATGCCAACTCTCCCTCAATGCTGCCCCCCCCTAAGGGAAGCACACTCAAATGCAAGTAGGAGGAGAGGTCTTACTCTAGGCATCACCTTGACTCTGAGCTAACTTGTCGAAAACCAGATTATTGTCCATCTTGGGAACTTTATCTGTTGTTAGTAACAAATTATGAGTGACCCCTGGCAGCAGCGCATGAGGCACTCAAGACCAGTGGGCTCAGGGCCTATCCCTTTTGCTGGGTAAGTTGACTGTGGGGCTTGTGGCCCAGGGTGAGGGGAGCCCGGTGAGGTGTGCTCGGGGCCAGTTGTCTGATGGAAAGGGAAGGGGGAGGTGTCATCCTCTTAGCTCCCTACTGCACAAAGCCCTGAGATCGAGAGAAGTCACGAGCTCAGAAGCCCCAAAACTCACTGTGCCTGCCAGGACGAGGCTCTTGGAGGGCCATGGGGGGGGGGAGCGAGCCTCAGAGTGGACTGGGAGTTGGAACATCAGAAGGCCAGGAGTGCGCCCCCCGCTCCCCCGTATTACAGAAGAAGGATGGAGGCTCGGAGAGGGTGGGTCTTCTGTGCAGGGTGCCAGGACAGTCAGGGTAGGGCGTGGGCCCTGAACCCAAGTCTAGCTGGCTCAAAGCACCCAGCTTAAGGGTCAAGACCTCTACCCACGGAGTCCTGCGGCCGGCACATCCTCAGCAAGGGTTGTTGGAAGAGACCATCTGGGTTCACGTCCCAGTTCCTCCACTTACTAGCTATGGAAGCTTTGGCCAGTTACTTAACCTTTCTGTAAAATGATAATAAAAATACCAGCCCTAAACATCTAGGACTGCAGTTAGAACCAGACGACCTGATAGATGAAGGACGCTTAGACCAGCGCCTGGCCAGGGCAAACACTGTGACATGCTGGTCTTCATGTTATTAGGATGCCTCCTTCGAGGATGCTCCGGTGCAGGAGGGGGCTGCAGACTTACTTGTTGTCCTGGATGGGTTTGTTGTTAACTGTTTGCCACTCAGACGACCCCACCTCCCGGGAGTAGATGTAATAGCCCAGGAGCTCCGGGCCGCCATCCACAGGGTCCCAGGTCAGGGAGACAGAAGTCTGTGTGTCTCGGAGAGCTTGGACTTGAGCTGGCGGAGGGAGGGTGGCTGAAACACAGATTCGTGTGCTGAGTGAGGACGGAGTTACGTGGCTCTGACAGGGGAGTGCAGGGAAGGACATGGGCAGAGGCCGGAGGAGTCCTTACAGCCATCAAGGGTGGTACATGAACTCCAGACATGCCGGGGCTGTGAGCGGCTCCTTCCCGGGCCGAGAGTGTGCCCCAGACTCCTGTATCCTAAAAGTTCCCTCTCCTCTCACCTCTCAGCATCTCTGCTTCCTCACTAAAGCACCACAGCCCTCACTCACCCACCCTTACATGCTCTCGCGCTCTCTCTCTCTCTCTCTCTTACACAGAAGTCACCAAATCCGACAGCTTTTTTCAGTCCTTCTCTTCAATCTCAAGAAAACTTGATTTTCTTTCCTTGAAACTTCTTTATTGATTTTCATGGCTCCTTGAGACTAAAATGCTTGAGTTAGGGGCTTGCCATGATTTGTTAAATGGGTAGCTGAATAGTTGGTTGGGTGAATGCATGGATGGATGGATGCATGGATAGATAGATGGATGGATGGATGGATGTATGCATGGATGGATAGACAGATGAATGGATGGATGGATGCATGGATGGATAGATGAATGGATGGATGTAGGCATGGATGGATAGATGGATGGATGGATGGATGGATGGATGGATGCATGGATGGGTAGATGGATGGATGGATGCATGGATGGATGGATTAATGGATGGATGCATGGATGGATAGATGGATGGATGGATGTGTGCATGGATGGATAGACGGATGGATGGATGGATGCATAGGTGGATGGATGCATGAATGGATAGATGGATGGATGGATGTGTGCATGGATGGATAGATGGATGGATGGATGGATGCATAGGTGGATGGATGCATGGATGGATAGATGGATGGATGGATGCATAGATAAATGGATGGATGGATGGATAGGTAAACAGGTGGATGGACAGACAGATGGATGAATGGATGGATGAATGGCAGGTACATGATCTTCTTAGTTTTCTCTTTACTTTTCAGACTCCTTACACATCCTTTGGTGGCTCCTCATCTTCTTTTTGCCTCAAATGTGGGGCTCCTCCAAGCTTCTCTTCCTAGCCTTGCTCCATTTTTCTCCTCTTCTCTTACTCCTGAGGGCCCTGCCTATCTCAGGCCTTCAACCCTCATCTCTCTGCAGGCCTCATCTCTAGCCCTGCTCTCTCTCCTGAATTCCAGAGCCTCATCTTCCATTTCTCCCTGCACACATCTCTTTGTTTTCTGGTGGTGCCCTGAAGTCAACAGGAAAGGCTGACCTCAGCATCGACCCAACACAAATCCAGTATTTTTCGACTGCCTACTCCGAGCCAGGCACTGCTCCAGCCTGGGGCAGGTACTGAGAAATAGACTTGAGGTCCTGGGCTCAGGAAGGTCTGGTCAGCAACTTCAACATCTGGGATTGAAGGCATCGTGGCAGGGGGTGCAGACTGGTGGAGGGGTGAGGCTAGAAGGGAACCACTCAGGGACCCCATGTGCTGAAGAGCTCTGCTTCTACCTAAGGGCAGGAACTTGAGCTGAGGGTATCATGGCATGGAGTCGTCCTTAGAACTGAAATCATGATTTCAAGGATTTCAAGATCTGAGGAAACGTTTGTGATATAATATTAATTTTAATTTTAATTTTGAGACAGAGTCTCACTCTGTTGCCCTGAGTAGAGTACAGTGGTGCCATTGTAGCTCACTGCAACCTCAAACTCCTGGGCTCAAGAGATCCTCCTGGCTCAGCCTCCTGAGTAGCTGGGACTACAGGCTGCACCACCACGTCTGGCTAATTTCTCTATTTTTTGTAGAGATGGGGTCTTGCTCTTGCTCAGGCTGGTCTCCAACTCCTGACCTCAAGCAACCTTCCCCCATCCCAGCCTCCCAGAGTGCTAGAATTACAGGCGTGAGCCACTGTGCCTGGCCCAATGTTAATTTTTAGAAGTAGAATGCAAAGCTCTACCCATGGTTTGATCACACGTTCAAAGAGAAGCATTGATATGCATGTTGTCAAGAGGCCAGATGCCAGGACAACCAGATGTTCACAGTGGTTACCTCTGGGTGCTGGGATCATGGGTGGGGGGTGGGGACAGTCTTTTCCAGCTTCTTTCCCTCCTTCATCCCTTCTTCCCTCCCTCCTTTTCTTTCTTCCTCCTTCTGTTTCTCCTTTGCTTGGTTGATATTTTCTCATTTTGCACAGTAAATTAGCTTCTGTAATACAAGTAAATACTTTTCCTTTCCTCCCACCCCTACCCCTTTTCTGAAGTGCACTGGAGCCTTGCCTAAGTCTGGCTTATGGTCCAGAGACTGCTCTTATCTGATCACAAACCGCTCACTGGCCAGGGCCCAAATCAAACCCAAATGTTAACCAGACCAGAGTTAAAGAAAAAGACCCTTGCTCACCAACCCGCTCGGACTTGCAATGAATGGATGTGTGTATATACATGTATATATTTCCCCAAATTACTGAAGCAGAGCTAATCTAGAACTCCTAAGTCTTCCCTAAATGGGACCTCCAGCAAACCAGGCATTTCTTGGACAGGTGGCACTGAGCTAGGTTCCTTAAAGGAATATTTGGCGATGGCAGCTGCAGGGAACCTTCTGATCCGATCTGATCAAAGAGCAAAGAACCCCAGTACCCAGAGGCCTCCGAGCAGGGAGGGAGCCAGGATGGAGCTGCCTCTGGGAGATTCAGGGGGGAGCAGGAGGGGCGCAGTAACCAGGGCCTTCAGAACAATGGGCTTGGCAGGTGAGCACAGCAAGATGTGCGGCTCGGAAATGAGTTGCCCAGGCCCTCACTGTGCTGCAGGTGAGCCAGCGCTCAGGTGGGGCTGCTCAGCCCCCGCCAGGGAGTGAGCAGGGGCCTGTTTGGGGTCACTCCTGGTCACACAGGCAGGATCCAGGGGGCAGGCAGAGACTTTTAGAACCAAAGGGCCACTTGCTCACACTCGGCTCCTGTGCTGGACCTAGCTGGACTGTATGACTTGTGAATTGTCGATCTGGAAAAGACATCCATCCCTCCATGAGCCTCCTGCCCAGAGAAATGTGTTTTCTTCCCAGGCTGGACACCATGTTGCTTTTCAGTTTCGTGATAAGTGAAAGGGATCAGGAAGGGGGAAACGGGCAGGGCTCTGTCTCTGCAACCTGGGTCCTGACCCCTGAGGCTGGCGGTCTGGCCTGCCTGCCTGCCACCCCATCCCGTGTGTCCTGTGGGCACCTGGCTTGCCCTTCAGGGCGATGGGTTCGCTGGGCTCCGAGGGATCGCTCAGCCCATACTGGTTCATCGCTCGCACTCTGAAGACGTACGACTTCCCTTTCTCCAGGTCGAGAAGGGCGAATCTCGGGGACTTCACAGGGCTTTCTGAGCAGATGGCCTCCCAGGTGCCACTGCCTATGACTGACTGAAGAGAAAGAGGAACTCCAGTTGGCTGAGTGGCCGCCCGGGGCTCTCGTGAACTTCCACCCCCTGCCCAGCTGCCCCTGAGGACCCGGACGCCTGCCAGGACCTCACACTCCCCGTGCCCTCGCTCTGCCACTTCCTCCACCTGCGCCGCCCACACCCTGTCGGTGGTTCCCGCCCTCCAGTTGCTCGGCCCAAAGCCCCGGAGCCATCCTGGCTCCTTCCCTTCTCTCTCTCACACCCCCAGATGTGCTCCAGCAACAAACCCAGTTAGCTGTCTCTTCCAAGGGTGCCCAGAACCCAGCCGTGACTTTCCCCCTCACGCTCCCGCCATGACCTTGGCAGGCCGCCGGCACCTCTCGCCTGAATTCTCTGAACAGCCTTTGACTGGTCTTCCTGTTTCTGCCCGCACCCCTTCAGTCTCCCCTCAAATGGCCCTCGGAGGGATCCTTGTACGGCACAGGTCGGGTCCCTCGTGCTCAAGGCCCCGTCTTCCTCAGCAAGAGCTTCCCCCTGACCTGAGCCCGCGGCCCTAGTCCCACCTCTGGGCCTTCGCACTTGCCGGTCCCTCAATCTGGAATGTTCTTTCCCCAGAAATCTCTTTGCTGGCTCCTCATGTCGTGTGGGTCTTTTTCAGGAAGACCCTCCCCCACCCCCACTCTATCTAAAATGCCAACAGCCCCTCCCCTGCTTCACGTGCCCTCCCTGGCATACTGCCAGCTGCTCTGGTTAGTATTTCCCTGCTTTACCTTGTTTTTCATTGTTCAGCATCGGTACCCCCCACCTCCACCCCACTGCTGTGTCCCCAGGGCCAGGAATACTATTGGCACATGGGAGGTGCTCCATCTGTTTCCGGGACAAATAAATGAATAAATGGGTGAATTCTCACAATAACCCTGTAAGGAAGGTGTTCATTTCCCCACCAGCGAGGAAACTCAGGTTCAGAGAGGTTTGATAATTTGGCCAAAAGTCATGCATCTAATAATGAGGATATGGCATTTGAACTTAGGCGTGGGTGGCCCCAGCCCACGGTACCAGGGACTGAAAAGGCAGCCAGAAAGCCTGAGTCTCTGGGCAGAAGGGGCGATGCGGTGAGTGAGAGAGCATTTCTGCTGAGTCTGGGCCTGAGAGTTAGGACCCAGCGGCACCAGAGGGACCCACGGATTCCAGCCTCTGTGGCCTTTCCCCTCCCAAGGCCCACCTGGCTGTCAGTGGCCTAGAACCCAGCTAGGCCAAGAAACCGTGAACTTTGCTGAACACCTACTGTGCGCCAGACTCTAAGTCTTCACGTGTTTTAATTAATTAGACCCTCACATTAGCCCTATAAGTCATATATGATCCATTTTATGGAAGAGGAAACTGAGGCACAACGAGACTGAATAACTCGCCCAAGGTAACACAGCTAGTAAGTAGCGGAGACAGATTTGAGTCGTCTGACTCCAAGGCCGTCACCATTACACTCTACGGCCCCACAAAACAGAGCCTCGATTATCTACGGCTTCCTGTGTGGGAGAAATAGGGTCACTTGCAAGTGTGAAAAGACAGGCCTGTTTGGATACCCAGGGCCAGAGATTCCTCCCTGGAAGATTTTAATTCATTTATCACTAAGCCTTTACTGTGTACCTACTATGTGCCAGGCACCGTGCTGGGACAGTAGGCAAGGAGAAGATAAACTTGGTCTCTGACCACAGGGAGACCGGAGTCAAGGATACCTCCTTGGGAAGCGTTTACGGACCCTGGGCTGCGGTCCTGGCTGTGGCCTGTGTTTTCTTTCATCCTCACAGGGCTGGTTCTCTACTCTATGCTGGAGGAAAATGAGGCTCGGAGAAGTTAGGATACTGACTGAGGATCACACAGCAGAAACCAGAACTTGATCCTATCTTAACACCCTGCAGTCTTCTTCTCTGCCAGGCTGCCTCCCCTCCAAGTGATGTCTACTCCACAGGAGCTGGCCTGTCCCCAGTGTGGTCTCCCTGCCCCCTACTCTGTCCCGAGTGAGAACCACTTCCTAGTGCTGACCCCTCCCCAGGCCCTGCAGGCGCTACTGGTCCATGCCCCTGGCGGGAGGGTACCAGCCTAGCTTGCCTCCCGACACAGCCCTGCCAAGAAGGGGTGCGTGGCCCCAAAATGCGACCCGATGCCAGCTGTGGGGACAGGGAGGTACCCAGGAAGTGGTGGCTCTTACTGCTGTTTTTGTTGTCTGTGCCTCTTAATTTTGTGTATTTCCATCAACAGCCTCAGGAACTGCCACCGGTGCCTGGCCTCTCAGGGCTGGCGGTGACCTCCAAAGGGTATTCAGCCCATCCGCTACCTCTCTGTAGGGCCGTGCTCGAGCCCTTCCAGGTAGGGTATTCACTTCTGTTCTCTTGGAGGCCTCCCCAGGGGACGCTGCCTGGGGTCTCAGCAGTCACTGTGCGTCCCACACCCTGTCCCACAGTGTACCCATTTCTCAGACTAGCCTGGGGCTGGGCCCTTGGGGTCTCATACCTTCTCCAGGGAGTACGTCAGTGGGGCTTTGCCCCGGGGTCTCGGCTCCTCCCAGGCCAGAACCGCGTAGGCCTCTCGGATCTCGCTGGCGTGGACGTTGGTTGGGGGTGGGGGGATGATCACAGTGTCTGGAATCAGAATCATCGGGGCAGAGATGGGTGGGCCCTCAGAGGCCCCTCCCCTCAGCCCCTCATTCCATAGAGGAGGGAGCTGGGGCCCAGAGAGGGACAGGAATTTGCTCCAGGTCCACCGGCAAGGTGGGGCAGAGCCAGGGTCAGAACCCAGGTCCCCTGATGTCTTGCCCAGGACTTTTCCCAACATGCCACCTCCTCCGCGAGGCCATAGCCAGATGGGCCACGTTGCCCTGAGCACCCTGGCCTCCTCCAACCAGACCCGCCCACCTTTGCACCCCCCACCCCGCACATGGACAGCTTCTGCCTCTTTGCCAGTTTGTGTCCCGGTGTTTCCTGAGCTATGCAGGAGGCCGACATCTGGAGGCCAAGTGTTCGGGAGGGTCCCGCATACCTTCAAAATCGTCTGTGCTGACGGTGATCTTGTTTCCCATATCAAAGGGGATCTCTAGGATGAGAATGGAGCAGGCGCGTGGGGAGGAGGAGTCAGGCCAGGGCCTTCCCTGCTCAGGGTCCTGAATCCTGCCCGGACCGGTCCTGGCCTTGTAGCCCTTGGCTCTCACTGTGTGACTTCGGGAAGGTGCTACCCCTGAGTGGGGCTCCTGAGGGCAAGGCTATTTCCTCCTTGACATTAAGGACATCTGAAGAAGGTGCTGTGGTCCTCCCTCAGGTTAGTGTCTCCTCCATCAGACTAGTTGTATCTTCCCCCTCAGGCTAGGGGTTCCTGAGGACTATGCTGTGTCTCCTCCATTAGACTAGGGGCTCCTAAGGACAACACTGTGCCTCCTCCATCAGACTAGGGGCTCCTGAGGACTGGGCTGTCTCCTGTGTGAGGCACTCCCGAGGGTGCCCTGACTGATGCTCTAGAATGTACCTTAGGGCCTCTGTACCCACCTGTCTTCCTCCGGGCTGCATCATGGTCGCCCATGACGACGGCTGCCGAGGCCTTGGAGGGGAGGCTGCTGCCTGCCTTGTTGATGGCTCTCACCCGGAACCGATAGCTCTGGCCTTCGACGAGGCCTTGGATTGGGCACCTACAGGTCCCCCCGGGGGCCACATGGCAGGGCACCCATTCCTTGGAGTCACCCTGGCACCTGCGGGAGACAGGCCCTGGCTTTCAGCCCCTGCCCACGATGCACGTCTTCCCAGTTAGAGTCTCTCCAAGGGCCACTCCCCGACGCGGGCTGCCCGCCCAGCCCATCTCTGCCGGTGGAAGTCCTCCTCTCCAACCGGAGAGCCTGGCTCCAACCCCAGGCCCCGGGGAAGGCCTTTTCACCATCCTCGACCCTGACGCTGACCGACACAGCTGGCGCCCTTCACGGAGCTTCCCCGTGAGCCGGGGGCTGTGCTGCGCCCTCCACACCCAGGCCCCATGTCCTCTCCCGCAGCGCTAGGAGTCAGGCGTGGCCACCTTCACACTGCATGTGGGGGTCCGCGGCTCAGAGTGTGAGAGGACATGCCCAAGGTCGCATGGCCAAGGTACAGCTGGATGTCACCTGAGGCTGCCCACCCCCTCCGTCAGCTTGCATTCCAGATTGACCCCCCGTGCCTGGGCACTCTGCACCCTCTCAGGCGGGACCATAGCGTGTGATGCTGTTAGCGGCTGGATGGGGCAGTGGTCACGTGTGTGTCCAACTCCTGTCTCCACCACTAATGACAAATGTGACTTCGGGCACTGCCACCACCCCCCCGTTATATAGGGGTTGTCACGGGATGAAAGGAGACGAGGCACGCCCTTAGCACAGCCCCGGTGCGCAACGCGTGGGCCGGTTGCTGTGGGGTTAGGTGGGATTAAGCATTCTCTCGCGCTGGCTCGAGCCGCCAGTGTGGGGTGGCAGCGGGAGGCTCTGGGCCCTCTGCCTCTCTCTTCCCGGTGTGTCCCCTCCCTCCGGGTCAGTGCTGTTCCATCTCTGTCACTCAGGGAGGAAAACAGCCAACAAGTTCACATGTGCTCAGGTTTCAAGCACTTAACCGTTTGCCCCTGGAGGACAGCTCGTACAGTAGAGGGTGCGGAGGGCCGTGGCCGACTCCGGGCAGCGATGTGATTCGAAGCATGGACGCCCTTCTACTGTTCCTAAATTACACAGCACAGTCTCCCTCCTGTCCTGTTCCGAGGCGCGGTGCTGGGGGCAATCCCTGAGGCCCGGCCTGGGCCCTCCCCCTTGCCATGGCTCGCACCCAGGCAGAATTCTGCCACTCTGGAGACCGACTCACCGCTCGATGGAGTAGGCCGTGATGGGGCTGCCCCGGGTGTCGCTGGGCGGGGCCCAGGCCAGGATGAGGCAGTCTCTGTCCACATCCAGGCATTGGACATTCAGTGGGGCGCCTGGGGCCCCCGGCTTCTCTGGTGCAGCATCTGAAACCCGGGGGTGCGAGGAGGAGGCTCTGCCCATCAGTGGCTGTTTGGCAACAAACTCCCTCCCACACCTGCCCAACGCCTTCTTCTCATTAACCCTCCAGGGCTCAGTTTTGCTCTTGGGGACCAGGGCCTGCACCTGCACACCAGCCCCCGCAGCCCCCGGACAGCAGCATGAGGGCCTGGCAGGAGGACCATTTATTAGGGGCCCATTTTCCACCAGGCGTCTGAACAATTAATTGGCATAATTAATCTCCAAGCCCAGAGCAGCCCTCCACTTTGTAGATGGGGAAACTGAGTCTCGTAGAGGTGAGTGACTGATCTGCCCAAGGTCACCTAGCTAGGGAAGTGACAAAGCCAGGATTCAAACCCAGGTCAAGTGCAGAGACCAGGAGGTGGAGCTCAGCCAGCGGCCAGAATCACCCAGCCCCACACTGAGCCCTTCCTCCTCTGCTCCCAGCCAGTCTGACCCTCCTGCTATGTCCTTTGGAGGGTCACACAATGCCACAGAGATTCCTAGAGAGACTACCCAATGCCCTGGTTTTATGGCAGAGAAACTGAGGCCCCTAGAGAGGAAGGGTTTTGCCCGAGATCCCGCAGCAAACCAAGCAGAGCCCTGGTCTCGGGGCTCAGCTGCCCCCTGTCCCCAGCCCCTCACCTCTCACAAGCACATAGGTGCTCTGCTCCTGGGGCCCGAGGGGTGACGACACCCGGATCATGTAGAGTCCCTCATCCTCCTTGTAGGCGCAGGACACCTTCAGGGACGCCTGGCAGTCTGCATAGAGGACCTGCCGGCGTCCTGAGGACCTCAGCAGCCTCCCTGAGGAGGAGAAGGGGGTCCAGGGTGAGTTCGTGGGGGACTCTGGCCTCAGCTGGGAGACCACAGAAGCTCTGGGGGTCCACAGGCCCTGGCCAGGCAGAGGGTGAGGGTGGGACTGGGGCGGCCACAGTCTGAGGCTCAGCTCTGGGCGGGGTTAGGGGCAGCAGCTGCCAGGGCTTTGCCAAGGTGGCAGCTGAACTCTCCTCTGCAGAAGGCTGGTGAGGAGCCGGGGGGCCACGGTCCAATGGGGTCTGGAGGTTCTGTGAGGGAGTGGGAGCAGGAGAGATGGGCCCTCTATGAGGTCGTGGGTCTCAAAGAAGGGGAGCTTGTGGAGGTGGATGGGGGCTCAGGGAAGGGGCAGGGTCTCATTGGGAGAGTGGGGGTCTTGGTGAGGAGGGGGCTCGTTGGCGGGGAGCTTAGTGAGGCGGAGGAACTCAGGAAGGGATTCTGGGGCTCTGGGAGTGTGCCCTGCCCCCAGGCCATGCCATTGGGCCATCTCTTTGATTCGTCCCCATGAAGGCTCCTGCCTCCTGTCAGCACCTCTATTCTGGAAGATCTGCAGGTCTGGGAAGCATCTCAGCTTTGGGGAAACTGCAGCTGTTTCTCAGGGCTCCTCCAGTCCCCTGTTCCCCCCAGGCGTGGCTCCCCTAGGCTTAGAGCCGGGGGAGCTGGAGGGGCGCTGTGCTCCTTGTCCTTTGGCTGCAGCCTGGTTATGGGGCAGCAGCTCCAGCCGTTCTTCTCCCCTCTTCCTGCCTTAGCTGACTGGCCTTCCCCAGCTCTTGCCCGTGACACCCCCAGAGGTCTCCCAGCCTATGAGCCAGCAGTTATTTACCCTGCACCCCCTCCCCGACTCTGAAAAGCCCCAGGCAACTGTCACAAACTGTCCTGAGCACTCATGGTGCCCTCCTGTCTCCTGGCCTTGGCCTCTGTTCCTGCGGCTTCAAATGCCACCACTCACCCCCAGGGTGGTAGTGACGTGGCCCAAAGGCCTAGCCGGCGCTGAAGCTCCTCCCTCCTCCCAGACAGACAGCTCCCTGAGCCCACACATATCTGTACCCATCCTGCGCCCCAGCCCCTGCACAGGGCTTGGCACCCCACAGATGCATGGCTGCCATTTGTGGGGTGACGTGGCTGACCCCATCTGGCTGTGTGCTCCCACTTTCCTCTGCCTGTTTTGCACCCTGTGGGGTGACAGAGGAGCACAGTCCCTATCCACTGGGGTCCCCAGGGTTGGGGATGGAGCCAGGACTCTAGTCCTGCTCTGGCTCTGGCCACACCGGCTCTGAGTTGAGCCACAGAGGGGGCTGCCCCTGGAGGCCAGGGGCCAGGACTGGGGGTTCTCACCGTCTCGGAACCACTGGATGTTCTGCTCGGCGTCTAACACATCTTCCGAAAATAAGCAGGACAGGGAGAAGGGTTCCTTCTCACGGGCAAAGACTGGCTTCAGCATTGATGTGAATTCCACTTTGGGGCCAAACATCGATCCTGGGGGCATAATAGAAATTTGGGGCAGAAGCTTTCTGAGACAGCCAGCCTGGCTGGGGGATGGGAGCGAAGATCCTTCTGGGGTGTCCCCTCTCCTCTTGGCCTTGACTGGGAGACGGGGGGCCAGGCTTTGGGGGGTGGAGAGGAAGAGACTTATTTGGTGGGGGCCAGAGAAGCCGGAACAGCAAACATCTGAAGGCCAAGTGCATTTGGGATTTGCCCTTCTAATGCAGTTTAGGTCAGGGGACAGCTCAGCAGTCGGGACAGCTCTGGGGTACCTTGGGACCCTGCGAAGCCAGCCTGCAGTTACTGCCAGGTCAGGGACAAATCCCAAGTGGGCATCCTTTTGATGGCTGCATTCTAAAAAGGGACTGTGGGGGGTCCCAAGCCTGAGCAAGGAGTCCCCAACAGCCCCCAGCCCCGAAGGCCCATCCCCACACCAGCCTACTTACGTTTAAAGATCTCGGAATCGAAGCCAGCCTCCTTCCCCAGGTAAGCTGAAAACCCAAGGTGAACGGAGTTGGAGAAGGTTCACACCCCACATTCCTACTACATTTGGGGGACATGGGCTTTGGGTGTGGGTTCGAGTCCTGGTCTGTCAGTGGTTCCCCCTGTGGCTTTGGGAAAGTTCCTTCATCTCTCCGTGCCTCAGTTCCTTCATCGGTAAAATGGGGACAGCAATTCCTACATGGTGGTGGTGGGGTTATGAATGAATCAGGTCACATAAATTAAGCCCCCAGCCAGATCTTGACACACAGTAGGTGCTCAATAAATGCTGGTTTCCTTCTACCCAAACTTGCCACCAGGATCATGCACTGTCTTCATAGAGGTTGAGCCTGGTGAGAGACTCTGGATTTCTGGTGGGTGGGGGAGAGGCGACCCGGGGGCGGAGGGGTGAAATCTAAGGTCACACTGACACAGATCACCTGAGAATAAGAATAGTTGTCACTCATAAAGTGCTTCCCACGTGTCACACATGGACTCGTTTAATCCTCACAGCAGCCTGTCTGTTGGTACCGTTATTACCCTCTCATACAGATGGGGAAACTGAGGCAGAGTCACCCAGCTAACGCCCTTCTGGCAGTCTGAAGCCATGATGCGACAGTGGTCCTGGGAAGGCCCTTCCTGAGTGATGTCCAGAGAGGGGCAGGAGGCTGCCCAAGGTCACACAGAGTAAGTGGAAGACTCAGGATTGGAACCCAGGGCTCCTGCCTCCCAGCCCAAGGCCTTCGACCAAGACCACCAGAGTCGCTATGGAGCTGAGGGCAGAGGCGGTGGTGGTGGTGGCGGAGGATGCTCTCAGCTCTCAGCAGGAAATTGCTGGAATCCAGAGCCAAGAACAACCCCAGTGGGGCCTGGAGTTGCCGGGCTGGTGGAGGGAGGGAGGCAGGGCTCTGATGCCTGACCTTGGGCTTGACCCTGGGCACAGCCTATGGGGACGGCTCAGATTTCCACACAGAGAGCTTGGCATGGTGGTGGGGCGGCTGCCTCCTGAGAGCTATTTGGGGAACAGGGCAGAGGGTGGAGGGCTGTGCCGGACAGTTTAACCGGGTCTGATGAGAGGCAGGGAGCGTGGGCCGGGCTCCACCTGTCTGCAGCCCAGGACAGTGGCCTGGGAGTGTGCGTGAGTGGGAGTGTGTGGGGGAGGGCTCCCCTCTCCCAGGGGCCCCGGGCTCGGGCAGGGCATCCTCCTGGGTCTAGAGGTTAGCCTCGGGGCAGTGCTCCGCCTGGTCATGGCTGGGGGTGAGTTATTGTTTCTCAGGAGCCTGTCACATGCCAAGCTTTATCTACATCATCTGATCAACGTGAGCATGTGAGGGAGTGGGCAGGGGTCCCCCTTTCGCCGATAAGGAAACGGAGGCTCGGGGAAGTAAAGTAGCTTCCCAGGTTTGCACAGTCAGCAGTAGAGCCGGGATGTGAACTTGGGTCTGGCTGACTCGTCAGTGTCTCCTCAGCTTAATGCTGTGACTTCAAATGCCCACAGGGTAATCTCCAGGAGGGGCCTGAGCCCAACTGGGAAATATGCACCAGAACCCAACTAGGGCAGTGGGGGTCAAATGGGGAGTTGGTGGGGCGTGGCCTTTGCCCCTGAGGACCCTTCAGCAGAGTTGGCAGGGCCAGACTATCCTCCTAGAGGCTCTGAGCTCAATCCAGACCTAAGTCCAACCCTCTGGGACAAGCGTGCTCTTTGGCATGGCAGGCAGGTAGGGTTGCCTTGAACAGTTGTATAGGTTGTGCACTGCACAAAGGTATCCTCTGAGAGGGTAAGTGGAGGCTGAAATCCAGTCTGTTTTCCACTTGCCAAGCCATGTGCCCTGGCTGTTCCTGGCTGGAGGAAGGGGGCTCCTTTTTCTGACTCATCCACCCAGTTCACATGGAGGTGCCATCCATGCAGACAGAGCTGAGTTCACTCCCAGCCCTGTCACCAGCTAACTCAGTGTCCTGAGTTACTCAGGTACTATTAAGAGTGCTTGGCATGTAATGAGAGCTCAGAAAAGATCGGTTCCCTTCTCCTCTCCTCCTAATTGCTCTTGGCACCATTCCACAGGGGCAAGATGATCCCGCCTCACCCGTGCCGTGCACCATCCGCACACAGAGCTGGCGCTGCTGCCCACGTCAGGCTGCGGGAGGAGATTCTCACTTGCTCCAAAGGCCCCCAGGGGAGGGGGAGTCTCCCTGGCCACCCCGGTCACCAATGTCAGGCTAAACGCCCCGGTGTTGGGGTCCTTCCTTGGGTCTGACACAGACCCGCGTCCTCATCTGCTCCACATGGGTTTGCTGTGGCCCAGCCTGCGGGGGATGGGGCGCTTACTGCGGACGAGGACTTTGGCGAAGGAGGAGGCCTGGCCGTAGGCGTTCTTCACCATCACGGTGTAGGTGGCGGAGTCCTCCATGGTACATCTGGAAAGGAGAGAGGGAGAAGTTGCCCCCAAGACTGCTGGGCTCTGTGGGAAATGCAAGTCCCCATCCGTGGGGTGCAAGGGGGAGACTTCGGGCACCATCTCAGAGAGGCTGTGTGTCTTTGGGCTCACCATTGCACCTCTCCATGCTTTGATGTCCTCTGAAAAACTAGGGACATATCACCACCTAAACCACCTCAGGGAAAGTGCTTTGAAAATATGATGTGTCACGTTGCGTTGCTATTGCCAACTCTGGAGGATCAGCGAGGTTAAGTGACTTGCCCAGAGTCACACAGCAACTAGAATTCAACCCAACTTCAAACCAGAATCCTGGAGCAGGAGCCTCCTCCTTTCACATAGAGCAGCAGACAGACTCTGCCAAGGGAGACTGCCAATCTGTGCAGACCTGGGCCAGATGGCCACGTGTTCCCAGTCCAGGCCTGGGTCTCACCACTGGCCAGGCCAACCCTGTCATGTTCCCAGTGGAAGCTTGGGCCAGCTCTACCCCAGGGACACCTTGGCGACACAGAGTAGGTGGTAGCATGTGGCACATGTGGCCCCATCAGCAACTACAGAGGCCCCTTGGTGCCCCCTCTTTCACCCTGGTCACTCAGGGCGGGAATCCCTCCTGCTTCAAGGGCCAGCCTCGCCTGCCCCTCGGGGTCCCCGCCCTGCACAGTTCCCTGACTGTGCAGCCCACGGGCAACTCCCTGTTGTAACTCTGCAAGCTCAGGCGTTTACATCCACGTCGCCCTCCTTTGCTGCTGGGGGGTGGGAGCAATGTCCCCTTCATCTTGGTGTCTTTGAAGCCCCAGTTGGTTGAGGCAGAGGGTTTGGTGTTTGGAAAACAACCCGGATGAAGAGAACTGGCTCACACCTGGGCCCTGCCGTGTGCTGGCTGTGCGAGACCCTCAGCTTTCTGAGCCTGTCTCCTCACCGCAACGGGGGTGACAATCTTCCCTGCGAGCATGGTGGTGAGGATCACTGATCACGTGTGCAAAGCAACGAGCACAGGCCTTGACACCTGGGAGGAACTCAACACGTGGCAGCTCACATGAATCATGCACACTTTTGGGGGGACTAGGCTTTCATATTCCCATACAGCCTCCCTCCTGGCAGCCCCCTCTTCCTTCCAAATCATGCTTAAGACTCACCATCTCCCGAAAGGCCCAACCCTCTCGCCTCTAACTGCTTCCCATTGCGCGTGTGTGCACGCACGTGTGTGTACGTGAGCATGTGTGTATGCACTTGTGCGTATGTGTGCTTTCTGTCCCCTAGCAAGGAGCTTTCCCAGCTCAGCATTCAGTCCTGCTAGTCTCGGAGCGTGTTCCAAGGCACTGGGATCACGCAGGGCGAGTGCGTGATAAATACTGATTCCAGGGCCCCACTCTGGATGGACTCAACCTGAGTCTCTGGAGGCGGGGGAGGATCCGTCCCCAGGATCAGTATTTAACGAGCACCCCAGGCACTTCTGAAGGTGAGGCGAGCTGAGGACACAGCTCCCGGGAAGGGCTTGAGATCCCGCTCCCGCCTTGGTTGCAGTGGAGTCTGGGGGTCGTAGGTCCCTCCGGGTTCACGGTCTCACCTCCTAATCTCCAGGGTCAGCAGCCCGTAGTTGTTGGTGATTCGGTATTTTCCAGCGGGAAAGAGGCGAGGATCAATTCGCATGTCATTTTTGTACCTGCGGAGACACAGCGGTGGGCGGCGGGCCATGTGGTTCTAAGCGGGAGCGGTCGGGAGCCCCTCAGCCCTGGACTCCAGGCTCAGCTGTGTGTGTTGCTCACTTGCCCAAGTGACCCAGGGCGGCACTTTCACTGAACCGAACCTCAGGCGTCCTCCCTGTGGAGTGGGGGTATGATAGCTCCGGGGCTGCTGTGGCAATGAGGGGCGAAGGCACAGAAAGTCTTTCCCCGGCCCCCCACACTAGAGATGTTCCAGGGTTCGTTTCTCTTCTGGGGGCAGCAGCCCCCCACCCCAGCAGGGCTCCCCAGGGGTACCCCGGGCCCCAGCTTTTTCCTCCTCTCCAAAGGGACTTGCCAGGGATGGTCCCCCAGTCCCTGCCTGCCTTGCCAACCCCCCGTGATGGCTGTTCTTTATTTTGGCTCTTGTTACAATCACCCGAGGAGCTTTAAAAAAATCTCTGTGCCAGTTTTTGAACATAAGCCTTCAGGAATCTGCATCAGAAACTGCTAATTGTTCTCCAATAGCCATTCTCCCGGGGAATAGAACTTTCCCCTGGGCCACCCAATATATGACGTTTCCTTGCCTCTCTTTCTGCTCGGCGTGGCCATAGGAGTTAGGATTGTCAACAGCAAGTGAGGACAAGTGTCACGTGGCTGCTCCCAACAGCAGCCTTTGCCCCTTTCACGTCATCTTTCCCCCCCGTCCTGCGGCAGGAACGGGGCCGTGATGGCTGCTGTGTCGCACCCCAAGCCCAGGGCCACCCCCTCTGCGGTGATCTGGAGGAATCGCAGTCCCTGCCCACTCCAGGGAGCAGAGCTGCCACAGTGGCCCTGTGCTGACATTCGATGGAAGGAAGATAAGCTTCTGTCTTATCTGAGCCACTAAAAAACCAAACAAAACTCCACGCCCAGGCTGCATCCCAGATCAACGAAATCAGAATTTCTCGGGGAGGGACTCTGGTGACTCCCAAGGGTGGCCAAGCACGTCACCCTGCCCTGGGTGCAGCCCTTGTTTTCCGGGGTGTCGTTTTCTCTGCTGTGCGGACTAGATGGTGGGCGACCTGGGGGTCTGGAGGCCTAAGGAGTTGGGGCTGGGGAGTGTCAGTGACAGCTAGGAGGCCTGGGTCCTTGACGCAGCTTGCTGTGTGACCTCGGGCAGCTCAGTCTCCGTCTCTGGGCCTCTGTGTCCTCAAGGCTGCCGAATGGACAGTCTCACACGGTGAATGCCCCAGTGGTGGTGGCTGAGGTCGAAGAGGAGGCCTCACTGAGAGAGGGTGCACCAGCCTCAGTGTGCTGCCTTCCTTGGACCTGGCCCCCAATGCCCTGTTTGTCTCCATGGCGACCAAACAGAGCCCCACCCACGTCCCTCCATGCAGCCCTGAGCTGGGCCCTCTTCCGAAAGGAGCCCAACCAAGTCTCCCATGGGGAGGGAGGGCGGTGCCTATCTTTCCAGCTGTCCTGGGTCTGGAAGCCAGGGTCAGGCCCCCCACTCACACCTGTCGGGAACATTCCAGACGCCTCAGCCTGGCCAACTCTGCTTCTCCTGGAAAAAGTAGCTGCTGCTGCTCTGGCATGGCCTGGATAGCCGGAGACCTCAGCGCTTACCCCGCCCTGTCTCTGGGCCTCAGTCTCCCGCCCACACAGTCAGTGCAGTAAGGCTGCGTGTTTGAGTCTTCTCAGCACCTCGGCATTCAGGAAGTGCTCAATAATTGCTGAGAGCATAGACCTCCCCGACAAGCCAGGTGAGCCAGGATCTTCCTCCCGACCTGGGGCTGGGTCTCCACCAGGTCCATCCTGGGACAACGTGTGGCCCTGACCCAGGGGACTGATGAGGGAAAACTAGACCCCAAAGCCAGGAGCACCGGGGCCACTGAGTCACTGGGGCTAGAGGTGGGCCTGGCCTTGGCTCCCACTGCTTGTCAGGGATGCTCAGCTCCCTGTTGTGGCAACCTTGTTGGCAGGGGTGGAAACAAGTTCCCTCCCGAGAGGCTTCCAAGAATGCCTCACACGTGGGCCTCCGTGCCAGGGCCGGGCAGGGCTTGGCTGCGGGGCCAGGACAGCTGAGGTGCTGACCTCCACTTAGCGCAGCCGGGTGCTGGCAGCATCCTCCTACTGGGACCAGCAACTTGCACTCAGGGACCACCTTGGTCCCCACAGAGTCCCAGGGCCCAGCAAGATGCTTGCCATATTTTTGTGAATAAATGCCCCAGTGCCAACTCCCTCAGGATGCCTTTCTTGATTGCTCCTGGCCTGAGTGCTTTCTACTTCTCTGCCTTCTGAAGCATTATGGTGCTTTAAGGAAAATAGCAGCCGTAATGATGACTTTCCTACTCTCTAGGCTACTTGGAAGAGTTATGGGCTTGAGGCAGGAGACCTGAGTTTAAATCCCGGTTCACACTGGCTGTGAGACCTTAGGTAAGTCACATTACCTCTCTGAGCCTTGATAGCCCCCACCTGTGCAATGGGGGTAATAAATAGTCCCTGCCTCATGAGTGGCTTTGATTCTCAAATGAAAGCAAGGTTCTGGGTCGGCGGAAAGGGGACTCGCATATAAGATGCTGCTGTTTCCCTTTGTGTCCTCGGCTTTGTGTGCTTGTCTGTCGGCCCATGGCCTGTTTACCCTCCAGACCTGGGCCGCACGCCACCTCTTCCGAGCAGCCCTCCTGGGTCCTTCAGGCCAAGGCAGCCACTTCCTCCTCTTCGCCCCATTTTCTGATCTTAAACATCTCCCCTAAATGCACGTCTCCGTGTGCTGATGTTTCCCTTCTGGACTGAGAGTTCCTTGAGGGTGAGATTGTGTCTGGTTCATCTCTGCACCCAGTGTCCGAGTCAGGTCCTGGGACAGATGACGCTCTCGGAAAATATGTGTTGAAATTCCTTCCTCATCCCTCAGGGTGCCGGGCCATGGGCCTTGGACCCACGGGGAAGTCAGTAAACAGTGGCTCAGCTGTGGGAGTGACTCGCTTGCCACCTCCTGTGGCCAAGCTGAGAGCTGGGCGTGGCTATGCCTGTGCAGGGTGCCCCCCTCCACTGCCCCAGCAAGCCCAGCCTCGGGGCTCTGCTGTGGCTGGGCTCTGGGAAGGGCATCTCCTGCTTTCCCAGCCCGCTCCAAGGTCTGAGGGTTTCCATGTTGTGGCATTAAATCCTCACCGCACGCAAGCTGGACGGGAAGTCTCCAACCCACTCTACAGAACAGGAAACTGAGGCAGGACTAGAAAGGTTAAGAGCTCCTTCCTGCTGCAGCCCCTGCCCTGCCTCCCACCATCATCCTGCAGCCCTGGAGACGCCCAGCCGGGAGCAGCTGCCTTCTCACGCCGCCACAATCTCATTTTTACGAGGGCTGGCTCCTGGGGGCCCAGACTTTCGGCCCCAGGCTGGCGGGCGGGCGGCTAAGAATAACCCGGGCCTGCAGCTGCTGCCCTGTTTGAGGGGTGGACAGAGCTCGGCCGTGGGGCTGTGGCTTTGCTAAGGCGGCAAGAACTCCCGGAGCAGGTGCTGTAAGGAACTTGCACTCGCGTGACCCCAGAGGCCCCGAGCACGGAGGCAGGGCGAAGACCCCCCTCCGCCCCAGCGGCTTACCAGGTGACCTGGGGTGGCGGCGAGGCATAGACGGTGCAGGTGAGCAGGACGCTGGCATGCTCCCAGACGGCGTGGGAGCGGAGGGGGATCCAGAACCAGGGCCCCCGGCCGGAGCACAGCTCCCGCAGCTCCTTGGCCTCCCGGACCTTCTCCTCCATCTGGAGGCAGGAGGGCAGGTGACTCCCATGAGCCAGGGACCCCCTGTCCTCCCTCTTTGCCATCATCTCCCCGGACGCCCAGACTCCGGAGGCAGAGTCCTCCTCAGCACCAGCTGGGGCAGGTGGCCCAGCAGGAGGGGCGGTGGGCTTTGGAGCCAGCTGGCCTGGGATCAAGGCCTGACACTTCTGCTTTCCAGCTGTGGGACCACAGGTGGGTCCTCAGTGTTCTTGTCTGTGAAATGGGGCGATGATAAGATCTTCCCCACCTCTGTGTGCACTGAGAAAGCCCACATAAGTGTGACCTGGGGAGGGGTGCAGAGAGTGGCTCAGACCCCAGACACGTGCCAGGGCTGGCATTTCCTGAGGCTCTTCTGCGCTCTGGGTCCTGGCAAAGTCACCTTACAAACCCAGTCTCACTTAGATCCCACCTCAGCACTGAGAGTGCCACAGACGACAGCACTGAGGCTCAGGAAGGGTGACTCACTCGCCCCTGGTCGCACAGCTGGCAGGTAGGGGCACAGGTTCAAACCCAGGGCCCAGCCTCTGTCCTGGGCTCAGGGGCTCCCCAAGGCCCCCTCACCCGCCACCTCAGCGCCTTCCGGTCACGCCTGTGGCGCAGCTGCCGGTGTGTCCGCAGGAAGGCGATCTCCGTCCTCTCCCAGTCGTTGCCGAAGCCCACCCGCTTCTGCCCGCGCTCCTCCAGCTCCACGGCGGAGGTCTGGCGCCTCAGCTGGGCTTCCCTGCAGGGACAGAGGCCGCGGGGCTCAGGCAGGGCCTGGGGTATCCTGGCCGGTTCCGTCCCTATGCTCAGCAGTGCCGGCTGCACGTGAAGCTTTTTGGAGACAAGCGTGACTTTGCACCCTCTCTTGTCTCCAAAACATCCTCAAAGGGTCCTGCTTACAGTCGGTGCTTAATAAACACTTGACTATCGTTACAGTTTGTGAAGCTCTTTCTAAAACCTTTGTGCATCTTGTTTTCGCCTTAGCCGAGTGGACGGGCATTAGTCTCCCTGTTCTGCAGGGCAGGGACTGAGCCTCGCTGACTCCTTCCAACTGGCCAGGACCACGACGCAGCCCAGGGCCCTGCACGAGCCGGACGCTGTGTCTCGACGCCGTCACGCCCAGGGGCCTTTCCGGTCTCTGGGCTCGTGTGTGAAACTGGGGCTGGTTCACTTGCTCCTTCCCTCCCATGCCCAGCCCCTCCCCGACCACATGAAGCTTGTGGGTGAAGTGGGCCCCCCACCCTCTCCCTTGGGGACAGTCCCTCACTGCTGTGTGGACCCTCTGGAAGGTGGGGTGTGGCCTTTGCGGGCAGACAGCCTGGAGCTGACTCTCCTGTCTAAGCTCTATTCTAGATGTGTAAGTTTGGGCCAGTTCTCTAAGCTCAGGGTGGGAGCCCCGGGGGGAGGCAGGGGACCGGACAGGATGGCCCCACCTCAGCAGGGCTCCCCAGGAAGGTCACTGGACTTACCAGGACAACTCGGAGGAGGCCGTCAGAGCCAGGGCAGCTGCGAGGGCATAGTCTGCGGCGCTGAACTGGTAGTCTTCCTCACTGCTCCGGGAGGAAGGGGGTTAACGGCTCCTGCAGGGTGGGCTGGGATCTGGCCGGGGGCTCCCTCAGATGAGGGCTGTACCCACCCCCTCAGCCTCAGGGCGCCAGCAGGCAGGCTGTGCCTCCCTCCTCAGACGGGGTTCCTCCCCTCTCATATGGGGGCCTCCAGCGGACAGGGCTGTCCCCCTCAGACTGGGGGCCCTGGGGCAGGGCAGTGGCTGGGTGGCCACCTTGGTGCTCCCACCTGCTGCGGAAGGTCCGCCTCCGCACCGAGGAGCCCATGTGCAGGCTGTGCTGCCGCTGCTCCTTCTGCTCCTCCTCGTGCCGGTGTTCCAGCCTGTGGACCTCCACGGCCTGGTGGGGCCGGGGGTCCCCCACGCTTTGGGGGTTATGGGGCAGAGTCATGGCTACGAGAACAACCTGTCAAAGCAAGGTCCACCGTCATTCCGGCAGGTGTCTGCCCATCCCTTCCCGCGCAGTCCTCCCAGCCTCTCTGGGAGGCTGGTGGGGTGTGGGGTTCTCTCTTGAGTGGGCAGACAGGGAAGGGGAGGGACCTGCCCAGGGTGACAGAGGCAGGCTTCGCTCTGAGCCTGGCTTCTCCCCCACCCCACGTGCCCCCCCAGCTGAGTGAGCAGAGCCCCACGTAGGCGAGCAGGGCCCTGGCTCCCAGAGGCTTCCAGCTGCAGCCCTGCCCTCGGCTTGCTGTGCAATCTGGGGTGAGCCTTTCCCTCTCTGGGCCTCGGCTGCCCAGACAATGAGTGGTTGAAACTGTGATATCCATGCTGTATCTATGGCTCAGAATGGGCAAGTGTCCTCACTGTCCCTGCAGAGGCCACACTCAGTGCTGCCTCTGAGCCTTTGCATGTGCTGATTCCTCTCCTGGAGTACACTCCCCTCCCCCAGGACCGCTTAACTCTAGCGATGCTTCCAAGGCCAAGCTGAGAATGCTCCGGGTGGCAGAGTGGTTACCGTGGAGGCTCTCAGTCCAGCCTGCCGGACGTGATCCCAGCTCCTCACTCTAGCTTATGAGCATGTGACCTTGAGTAAGACTCTATGACTTGGTTTCCTCATCTGTAAAATGGGTCTACTGACCTTCCAGAGTAGTCATAAAGGTTAGCTAGTGTCTGGCACTTAGTAAGCACTACATAGGTATCAAAAGTTAGCTTTATTTTTTGAAGAAGCCCTGCTGAAAAACTGTAGGCCATTTGGAACTTTCCCTTCTCTAGTCCTTTTTGGACTTTTCATCTGTACTGCACAGTTTAGCTCTGATTCAGAAAATGCCTCCTCTCGTTATTTAGTTATTTTGTAACTGTGCATCTTGACTCTTCAACAAGATAGCATGTGAATTAAAGTAACAATAGTGAGCGCTCAGGCCCCATGTTAGGAGTGTCACATGCATTGTCCCAGTCCCTGCAATAATCCAAATGACAGCACCGTTATTACCCCATTTTACTGATGAGGGGGAAGCACTTGCCCAGGGTCACCCAGCTAGTTGGTGGTGGGGCCATGACTGGCAGCCAGGTCTGTCTGACTCCTGGACCTCCTGACTTCTACGTCACATGTCTACTGAAGCCCAGGCCTTGGCTGAGGCTGGGGACACAGTGGACCACAGGCCAGATCCTCCTCTGTACTCCTGAGGCTCAGGCCTAGACCCCAGATGGTGCTCAGTAGGCTTGATCAAATCCATCTGGAGGAGGCTCCGGGATCAGGGGGCCAATCCATGGGTACGGAGAGGCACGTGAGGTGGTTTTGGGTTTTTGCACTAAGTTCTTTCTCAGATCTGGGCTCAGTGTCTCTGCTGGGTCCCTAGGAGCCCATTTGATGCTAAAACACTAGGACCCTTGGTGGAATCCATGGAGTGGCTGTCACACCCCCTCCAGGTGGCAGTCCTGGTCAGCAGGTCTCTGACCTGGGAGGGTCCCTGCCCAGGTGTGGGAGGGAAACAGAGGCCACCGCCGCAGCCCTCTCTGTCAGCTCTGCCCAGCCCCCACCTCTCTGGAGGGGCCTGCTGCTGGTGGCAGTGTGTGTGTGTGTGTGTGTGTGTGTGTGTGTGTGTGTGTGTGTGCGTGCGCGCGCGCGCGCACACGCAGACTGTCTTCTGACCTGGGTGTGAACGCAGCACCCAGGTGACCATTTCTCTAAGTCCGTGATGTGGGAGCTGAGCCCACTGGCCCCTCAGAGGTCCCCTGGCCTGGAAGGGGCTGCTGGGGGGTGTTGCGGGGCTCAGGCTGAGTGGGGCCAGTCTTATGGGCATTTACTCTTTCTAGTTCCTAAAAGTTTGCTGCCTTTGTGTGTCCGCAGTTGTGGGCACCAGGAAAGGATTACTGCGGTGTTAGCCGGGACCAAGGGCTTCCCCTAAAGCTCCCTGGGCTCCTGCCGACAATCTCAGCTGAACGTAATGGGACAGCCGTCCCCTTCAGCTTCGTATATGGCCCCTCTGGACAGAAGGTCTCTCTGCACCCATCGAAGTGGCCACCACTACTCAGCCTGCCCTTTCCCTCTCGCAGCCCAGGAGGACAGCTGCTGGGTACCACCCTGGGGAGCAAGGCTTCCCCATCCCCCCAGCTTTCCTGGGACACTATGGCCCTGGCCCCAGCAGCTGGGAGTTAACATTCCCTGGCGCCAGCCACTGGCTCCCTTCCCCTGGATGCTCTGTCCCTGATTAGCACGGTGGCCAGGGCTGGCGTGCATCCCCGACCTCGGGGCCTCTAGCAACCAGACCCCTGCCTTTAGCGGGTGAGCCAACAATTCTTTTTAAAGCACTGACTGATGTGCGGGATTAAGCAGGGACAAGTTTGCAGCCTCCCCTGCCCTCTCCCCACGGGACCAGGGTGCCCTCTTCCCGGAACACTCTGTGTGCCTGCCAGGGAGGGGTCAGTGCGCTGTGGGCCTGGAGGGGAAACCGCCACCGCTGCCCTTTCCTGGGGGTGCAAGAGCCTGGGCCAGAGGTCCCACCTCATCTTGTCCCAACCCCTCCACTTTCTACCCAAGCCTCAATCTGCTTCCCAGCCCTCCGAAAGGCACCCCCTAGGAGGCCTCTCCCCTTCCCCGGGAGGGGAAGAGAAAGGCATGGAGGTTGAGTGACTCAGCCACCGAGATCCCTGCGGGAACTCACGGCACAGGGGCTGTGTTGGGTGGTCTGTACAGGCTGGGATGCGTCTTAGCTGGTG
>CAUYSK010080738.1:0-13266 GCA_963575035.1 Avahi laniger
CCCTACTGTAGCCCTCACTGTTTTCACTCTCTGTGTTTAAGCAAACAAATTTAAGAAATATATTATTTTTAGCCTCAAGGTAGTTTTATTATAGAAAAGTTCCAACTGTCAAAAATTATCATCTTTCATTTTTATCTCTACTCATTTCTCAGAGTGGGGGAGGTAGGGAGTGCAGCAGATAGACAATGTCGTGTTTCACATTTATTTTACACATAGCAGCATTCCTGACTGTTCCCATCAGGAGAATTATATGTTATGAAACCCCTTTCAACACCCTCCCCAACTATTTCGGATTAACTAATGAAAGTTAGAAATGAACCTATGTAAAAAACAAAGCAGAAAAATGTAAGCTTTTCTCTATTGGGATCATAGGTAAGAGATCATTAGTGTCCTTTGTAGAATAGCTAGTTCAATATAGGCTTAAGAACTGATGATTACTGAGAGTTTTTCCCCTTGAAAAACTCTCTCTTCACAATTTCTCAATAAAGATTGGAGAGGAGAACAAGACTGCTTCCCCCTACAGTTAGAATATGAGACCTCTTTGCTGCTACTACACAGCTGAGCCTGCACGAACTCAGTGTCCCCAGAAAACGTGTGGTTAGAGATACAAGAGAGCTGATTAGTAGTCCACAAAGTCTTGTGCCTACTCACAATTATAAGGGCATTGGGATCCTAGAATTAAATAGTAAAAAGTTTGGCTTCCAGGTTTGGAAGATTATTTTCTTCTAACCATGAAGACACACTGGTTTACCCTCCCAAAATCTAAGGAAAGAATTCATGTTAATAGTTGCTATCTGATGTTCATGATTCTCACTGTGATAATGATGAAAAGGGTAAATAGAGCCAATGTTTCAGTTAGCTTTTGCTATGTAACAAACCACCCCAAAAGTTAGTGAGTTAAGGCAATAAAAATGTATTGTTTCTCACTATTCTGTGGGCTTTGTGGGCATTTCTTATCTAGGCCAGCTTAGCTGATGCCAGATGATTTGCGTTGGCATCACTTGCGTATGTCTGGATGATTTAGGAATGGCCTGGATGGAGCCTCTATCCGACAGGTCCCTCATCCTTCAGAAGGCTAGCCCAGGCTTTTTCACACAGTGGTGGAAAGTTTTCGGAGAGCAGCAAGAGACGGCAAACCCCAATGTGCAAGCAGTTTTCAAGCTTCTGTTTGCATAACATTTGCTAATGACCCATTTGCTAAAGCTGGTTATACGGCCAAACCCAGAGTCAAGTGATGAGGAAATTGACTGCACCTCTCAATGGGAACACATTGAAAAGGGCACACGTATAAGGAATTGCAATCTACCAGAGGCAAGCACATCTTGATTCTATTCTCAACACTCAGGTTCGATCATACCACACGTCATTCTCAGCCAGCCAGGTAAGTACAAGCTGGTCACTAATGATAACTTTCAGAATTACTTGTTATTCATCTCCAACCACACCCCGTCTTATGTTGTTTCTTGTCTTGTTCACTCTCCCCGTTGTCTTTTACCAAAAACACCTGATATCTCTGGCCTGTGCACATGTGGTTTCTTTGGGCTGGAAAGCCCTTCTACAATTTATTCATCTAGTGACCTCCTATGTAGGCGCTAATCCCTAGCTCAAGGACCACTGATGGTAAATCCTTTCCTGACCTCCTCAGTTGGATCTAGATGAGCTCTTACACATGGATTAGGAGAAAAAATCTCCTACGGTTGCACCGTGATATCACATCAAAATCCTTTATCACTCCCAGTGGGCTATAAATCTCTAAGGTCAGGGAAAGCATTTGGTCTTCAGCTTTCCATTCCTGGTGCCTATCCCAGGGCCTGGCTGGCAGTAGGTGCCCAGGAATTGCTGCCTGAGTATATGATACATAGATAAGTAAGACATAAGGAATCCTGTACTCATGTAGTTTATGTTCTGGCTGGAAAGACAAATGTATTCACCTGTGAAATATCCAGAGAACAATATAAATTATTTGCTATAAGAATTAAAGAAGGGAAAAATATTTCCTGATTAAGTTTATGGCATCTTATCCTCCTTAAATTCTTCCCTTTCCATCATGTCTTTTTGTCTCTCTCCACCCCCAAATCTAATCTGTCATCATTTTTCTGTGGCTTTGGAAATAGACCATTCAGGTTCCAATCCCAGTCACTTGCTGACCTCATACAAGTTACTTAACCTCTGAAAGTCTCCTTTTCCTCGTCTGTTTTCTGAGGATCTGTGAGGATTAAATAAGTCAAGACACCTAAAACCACTTGGCACAGTGCTTGACTCGTAAGAGTGCTCAGTAAATATTAGTTTTTATTAATGTGCATGACATCATTATCACTATTATTAATACATCTCCAGCTCTACTGCTACTGCTTTTGTTCTGGTCCTTGTCACTCCTTTCCTGGACCATTACAATCACATTCTTGAGACTTTTTCTCCTAACCCATCCTGCAACTTTCACCTGATTGCCTTTATTTAAAAGAAATCCGACTGTCTCGTTTACATGCTTGAGAACCTTCCTTGCTCCTCCTTGCCTGCAGAATTCAATTTGAACTTCTCAACATTCTTCCAGCGATGCTAGACAATATGCCCTTCTCTGAATATGCACTGCTATTTCAAATGCACCTGCTTTGCACAGTGGCAGATTTATGATGATGCCGTGAGGCTTGTGCTTCAGGGACCGTCATTGGCAGGTGTATCTTCCAAGGCTTGGCACGTTCTCCAGGACTCAGGGAGAAAGCAGGAGCCCCATAAGGATCCAGAGCCAAAGGACACTGTTGCACCCTGGGGTGGTAGTCCTGAAGCTGCAGGCAAGGTCAGTGGTCTGCCAGCACCCCCTCCCCATCTGCCCAGACCTCAGTGCCAACCTGCTTGAAGACCTCAATGGGCATCCAGACCCTGTCTTTGACCCCCAAGGAGAAGATCTGAACTAGAGGCTTCTCCCTCACTGCTTGGGGGCCACTATGACCCCGGCACCAGGGATACCTCATGCTCCCACCCTCAATCCAGGGTCTCTTAGGGCTTTATTCTGGGCGGGAAGCCCTTCCTTAGCAAGAACCTGCAGAGGAAGTTACTGATGAGGCATGACCAACAACAAAATTGTGAAACCAAAAGAAACTTCTAAAGCCATTGACAACAAAAAACAGATTTTTTTCTCACCCATGGGAGATAAAAGACAGAATTGTCTTCCCAGTCTCTCTGCAGAAAATGATGTTACAGAATCAGTCAAAGAATAGGATGCCAAAATGTAGGGGTGGGGCGGGGAATTATCACAAAGATCTTTCAGGCAGTTCACTCACTAGTAACAACAACAACAATAATATATTGTCCTTCTGGAATTTGTGATGCTCATGATATTTATCAGCTTTTGAAAATTTGTAATTTTTCCTGACTATTTATAATGTTGCATTCTTTTTAATAAAGGACCCCAAATTGCATTAGCTTCAGGCCCCGTAAACCTAAATCTGCTCCTGTAGCCCATGTGCTGCTCTTTCTCTGAATGTAGTTTAAACATGGCCCCGTGTGAAGGCTTTTTGGATTCCCTGCCCGCCCTGACAGGTCTGGCCATTCCCTCTCCGGGGCTATCGCACTGCCCTGTGCACGTGCCATTCCCGCTGGCTGCACGCAGCACGTTGTTGACCAGCACTCGCTCATTACCACCCTCTGTGGCCTTCTGCGGGGCGGTAGGCTGTTTTAACCCATCGTTGTATTCTCAACACCTAATAGTGTGTCTCTGTTACATAAAAATACCTAATGAATGTCCTTGAATATGTGGATGGATAAATAAACTGATGAATAGCTGGATAGACTGGACGGTAACTGGACACAATCAGAGATAGTTTTTGGCGATGTGGATTCTACATGATACCTTGAAACACGGTTACTATGTAATTTGGTGGAGAGGGAGCGTCTACACGTCCTGGGTAGGGAGATCAGCATAAACAAAAGTGAGGCCAGGTGGTCAGGGGTTGTGGAGGAAGGAAGGGATGGCAATGAAGGGACAGCAGCATAAAGGGAGTCGGGCTGACGGAGTGTTCTGCGCCGTCTTGATGGTGGTGGTGAGCTCGTGAATCTCTACACGCTTTAGCAGTGATTGAACTGCACGCTGAAGAAAAACGTGAATTTTACTGTCTGGTAGTTCAAAAAATAGAATTTCAATAAAAACAACTAGGGCCACACGAAGCCTGGTGTTTGTGACAGAGAATAAGGAAATTAGTTTGATGAAAAGTAAGGGACAAAGCTTTATTAGTTGCATAATACAGTTTTTAAAAATGAAGCAAGTGATTTATACTGAAAATGGTGGAAGAGAAAACTGAACAGGCAAAATGATTCGGCCTTAAGTCAGGATTGATATTTGAGTGACCCGATATGTAACAGAGTATTTTACCTGAGAGAGACGTGTGTTAGGAGGTTCATCAGAGACCACGATGGGCTTAGGTTGTGGGGATGGCCATAGAACACCGTGGCAGTCACAGAGCAAAGACAATTTGAAAGGAAGTGTTGGCAAGAATTAGAGACTTAAAGATACCTTCAAGATTTAAATGTGAAACAATGAATATAGAGGAATAAATGAAGTTGCCATTGAGAGAAATGGTGGGATTGGAAGGAGAAGGTGATTTGTGGAAAGAACAGAAGGCAGCTCCTGGTGAGTGCCATGCACTGTCCCCCTAGCCCAGGAGGAAGAGCACAGACCTGAGACTGGGACTCCAGGGGCCAGAGCCCTGGGAGGGGGCCCCTCCCCTGACCATCACGGCCCTGCTGCAGTGAAAGAGAACTGCCCCTCCCGAGGGCTCACGTCTGGGGCGCTTCCTGTATGCCAGGACCGGGTGCAACACTTCACCTGCCTGTACCTCCTTTAATGCTCTCGCTAGCCCTATGATGCCAGTGCTATTGTTATGCCCGTGTTACAAATGAAGAAACTGAGGCTTAGTCAGTTGCCCAAAGTTATAGGTAGGAAAAAGAAATGCTAGCGTTTTTTTAAACGCTTGACTTCAGCCAGTGCATTGTGTTACCTCTATCCAATCATCTAAAACTATTTTAGGGTCTATTTAAGATGTTATTGACCAAAAAAAAAAAATGCCTAAAATAGTATTTAATGCTTAAAGACATCACGGTTTCTAGCAAAGTGGCAGAGAGGCTTCATTTACTCTTGTTATTTCATTTTGCATCAGGATTTTCTTAGTGTAATAAGCTAAATTTTATTGTCTTTTGTGTACATACCAGACCACAGTTAAATCTTGGTGTTTGGCAGAAGCTTTTCCCCGGCACCAAGCTGCTTACGATTTAAATCTCTCTGCAACTGTTTGTGTTCCTGTAGGGAGGATCCCTTCACCTGGAGTGCTCTGTAGCTGGCTCTGGGAATGCTGAGAGTGCACACTCTGTCCAGAGTATGAGCGTGCACGCTTTCTCTCCAGCCAAATTGCACTCACCCATAACTCCGTTGTGCCTGGCCTCATTTCCCCAAGTATGTGGCTCTCTGCCCTCGCCAAAGCTGAAGATGAGCACAGCAGTGAGTCACACGGTCATAGTCACTGTTTTCTCGATATTTTACAAGAGAATCCACAGACACTTACTTGTTTGCATCCTTTCAACTGATCTTTCTTCAATAAAATAAGAGATCAGAGCGAAGAGGTGTGAATCACTTGGAAATGATGAACAATGGCCTCCAGCAGAGAAAAGTGTATGTCAGGTGTGTGGTTTTTCCAAACCTAAAATATTTGCTTTCAGTGCACTTAGCAGGGTTATAATTATAGGGTGTTAAAGTCCCAAAGTGTCATGCCTACTCAGCACTCTACGTGATGATCTTTTTTTCTAAAACAAACCCGGCTTTATTGGGATGTAATTTACATATTCACAAAGTTGTGCTACCATCACCAGTATCTAATTTCAGAACATTTTCATACCCCTGGTAAGAAGCTCTGTACCCATCAGCTGTCACTTTCCATCCCCCTTCCCCCCCAGCTCCTGGCAACCACTACTTTTTATCTCTGTGGATTTGCCTGTTCTGGACATTTCATATAAATGAAATAATACAATGCATGATCTTTTTTTATCACTGGATTCTTTCACTTAGCATAATGTTTTCAACGTCCATCCATGTTGCAGCATGCACCAGTACCAGATTCCTTTTTATTACCAAATAATATTCCAGTGTATGGATATACCACATTTTATTTATCTGCTCCTCAGTTAATGGATATCTGGGTTGTTTTCACTTTTTGGATGTTATGAATAATGCTGCCATGAACACTTGCCCGGTTTGTGTTGGATGTATGTTTTCAGCTCTCTTAGGTGTATACCTAGCAGTAGCCTTGCTGAGTCATATGGTAACTCTGGGTTTAGCTGTTTGAGAAACTGCTATTTTCCTAAGTGGCTACAACATTTCATATTCCCACCAACAGTGTATAAGGATTCCAATTTCTCTACATCCTTGCCAACACTTTGTTATTTGTTATTTTGATTACAGCTAACTAGTGGGTATGGAGTTAGCATATCATTGTGGTTTTTAATTTTTATCTTGTACAATGGACGGAATATTTGTGCCTCTCCCCCTCACCTTCCCCTACCATGTGAGGAAATCAGAAAGAGATTCTCACCAGAAACTGATTATGGGAGACCTCCCAGCCTCCAGAACTGTGAGAAATGAATGTTCATTGTTTACACCACTCAGTCTATGGTATTCTTGTTATAGCAGACCAAACTGGCTAAGACATCGTGGTAAAATATATATAACATAAAGTTTATCATTAACCATTTTTTAAGTATATGAGTCAGTAGCATTAAATATATTTACAATGTTGTGCAACCATCCAATATCCACTTTGAGAACTTTTCATCACCCCAAACAGAAACTGTACCCATTAACAATAACTCCCCACTCCTTTCTTCCCCCTCATTGAAGTTTTGACTTGTGTTTTTGCTATTGGTTATGATATTGAGCATCTTTTCATATGTTTACTGGCCATTTGTATATCTTCTTAGGAGATAGCTCTGTTTAAATCCTTTGACCATTTTTAAATTGGGTTATTTGTCCTTTTATTGTTGAGTTATAACAGCTCTTTATATATCCTGGATACAAGCCCATTATCAGGTATATTATTTGCAAATATTTTATCTAATTTCATGAGTTCACTTTGTTGGTGAATAAAGCACAAGTTTTAAATTTTGATGAACTTTGATTTACCCATTTTTTTCTTTTTTTGATTGTATTTTTGGTGTCATATTTGAGATGCTATTGCCTAATTCAAAGTCAAAGATTTATTCCTATATTTTCTCTAATAGTTTTGTAATTTGTGCTCTTATATTTAGCTCTGTGATCCATTTTGAGTTAATTTTTACATATGATGTGATATAGGGATCCAACGTCATTCTTGCATGTGAATGTTCAGTTTTGTCCCTAACATCATTTGTTGAAAAGACTACTCTTTCCCCCATTGAACCGTCTGGCACCATTATTAAAAATTAATTGACCATAAGTGGACTTTCACGTCTATTCCACTGATCTATACATCTATCCTCATGCCAGTACCACACTGTTTTGATTATTGCAGCTTGTATTAAGTTTTAAAATTGGGAAGTTTGAGTCCTCCAACTTTGTTATTATTTTTCAAGATTGATTTGACTTTTTTGGTTCCCTTGCATTTCCATATGAATTTTATTATGAGCATGTCAATTTCTGAAAAAAATTCCAGTTGGGATTTTGGTAGGTGTTGTATTGAATTTATAGATCAATTTGAGTAGTATTGCCATCTTAATATTACTATGTCTTTGGATCCATGAAGGTGGAACACCTTTCCATTTATTTACGTCTTCTTTAGTTTCTTTCAATATTGTTTTACAGTTTTCAGTGTACAAGTCTTGCACTCCTTTTCTTAAATACATTCCTAAGTATTTTATTCTTTTGATGTTATTATAACTATAATTATTGGCTTAATTTCATTTTTGAATTGCTAGTATACAGTTGATTTTTGAAGATTGATCTTGTGTCCTGAAACCTCGCTGAGCTTCTTTATTGGTTCTAATAGTGTTTTTTGATGGATTCTTCAGGATTTTCATGTCAAGATCATGCCATCAAAAAAAAAAAAAATCATGTCATCTGCTGATAGGGATAGTTTTACTTCTTCCTTTCCAGTCTGGGTGTTTTTTATTTCTTTTTCTTGTCTAATTGCCCCAGCTCACTGAACATTTTAAACCCAATTCCAGGAAAGCCAGGAAAATTTATAACTTTTATTTATTTATTTTTTGATCAGAAGGGAAAATGTCAAGAAGGGCAAGGCCAAGAATGTTTAGGACCCAGTATCTTGCAAATAAATCTATTTGTTGATGTTCTTATTTCCTCATTCCTTTTTAAGCCATCTCTCTTCTCTGATTCCTCCAGTTAGGAAGGGATGTGTACTTGAGGCAGAGTACTTTTTTTAAAGCGTGTTCTTGGACATTCATCCATCTGTCTTTCACCCTCAATCTCCTGTTTCATCCTAAACCACCACACTGGACACAAAGGGCAGGAAAATGTATTAATAAAATTTAAACAATAAAAACCAATAACTTAGGTTACTTTTCATTTATATGCCCCAACCACCAGATTATGGCTATCAGTTTTTTCCTTTTCGTCCTCCTCACCCTGGCTTGAGATATGTGAACATTTTTTTTTTCTATATCCCCATCTGTGTCAACATTGGGAAATAAATGTCCCAACCTTGGAGGCTGTGTTTATCATCTGGCCTTTGCTGCACATGTATTATTTAGCCTCCTTATTACCTGGCCAATGCAGAGAATTTAAAGTTCCAACATAACTCTAATTTTAATTTTCTCCCAATAAGAACTGAAAAATATCTGTAATTATAATGATGCTATAGACTACAATGGGAGACTACTCAATTCCTACTAATAACCCTGACAAGTCTGAAATCATGTGTTATTTTTGGAATTGCTGTATTACCCGTTTAGCTGGCAGGGCTATTTTTCAGGGAAGCTGCTGTAAAGTAACGAAAAGAGCAGCGTGCTATGAGCACAGTCCTGGATTCTGGTTCTTCTTCCGCAGTTAGCTCAGTGTGCGGCCTTGGCTAAGTTGCCTCTTGAGCTCTCTGGGCCTGAAACAAAGGGATTGGACTAATACTTTATGACCCTGTGACTGAGAAGTGTGGTACACAAGCCAAGTCAAATGGTGCTGTATGCAGGTCAACGCAAGAAGCCTGTGGCTTTCAGGGAGCACACTGCAGATGGGATGTAATCAAAGCTACCAGGGCAGCAGAGTCTCTTGAAGGAGGACCGGCACCAGAGGTTCAATTTTAAATTCCTAACTGCTAGCTTGTGTTCTTCCCCTTCGCAGACCATGGAGGGATGAGGGAAATATATAACATGTAGTACTGGACCATGTATTCTAGATGAGGATTGGTTTTTCCAGATAATTATTAAGAACAGAGTTGATCTAAGCAGGAGGCAATATTAACTATCAATCTCCTGAAAATTACAAATGTACAGTCTAGGGAATTTTCTCTTCGATGATGCTCCCACCCTAGCCTAATGGCCAGCCTGAAGTAGGGGCTGATGGGTCAGGCAAAGGTCTGGAATAGGTCCCACAGCTATGGGCTCGGAACCTTTTTTTACCAGTAAGTGGCATGTCCTGGCTTGTCCATGAGTTTGTTTATACCTGTTATCCCAGGATAATTATTAATAGGGCCATTTTCCTCTCTAAAGTCTCCTGGTTTAGACAATAAATTATGTAATCACCGTAAAAACATACTTATTCCTAGGTCTATTTACTTAGGTGTTTTTTTAAGTAGTAAAATAATATAAAATATTGTTTATATACCTTCACTTACTTCATTTTCTTGCCTTAATAACAGAATTAGCTTCTGTTTATTGTGCACCCACTTGCAGCATGCTCTGGGCCAAGCGTTCATATTTTATATATGAAATCTTATTCACAACACCTTGACTGGGAGGGTATCATTAGCCCCCACTACAGACAAGGAGACTGAGGAGAAAAGTAGCAGATCGAGTGTTTGAACGTAGGTTTGTCAGCATCAGAAGCCTTTTATCGTTATGTTAAAAAACAAAACAAAGTATTTTTAACCTTCAGGAAAGGTAAATTGTCTTATTTTTTAGATTTGGAATGCTGATAATAAAATTAATGAAGCACTTCAAATGCTGGCATGGACACCCATTAAGTATTCTCTCTGTTCCTCAGTCTCCTCTTCAGGAAAATGGGGCCAATAATAGCTCCTACCTCATGATGAGAGTGTCATGAGGATTAAGAGCTGGTATGTGTAAAGTGCTCACAACAGTGCCTGGTGCACTGCAGTCTCTCAATAAGAGTCAGTGTTAGTGTCATCATCACCACCATCATCATCACAATGTCATCACCTGTACTTGGATGTCGTGTCCCCAGTATGCGTGCCTCACTAATAAAGCTACTGCTCAGCTTTGCTCAACTGCCACCCCTTATCCTGCCTGCCAGTTTCCATTTACCTTGCCATCTGTCTCTGGTTATGTTCATTTCTCATTAACACCTTTTTGCTGTTATAATTTCAATGAGTACAAAATATATAAGAAAATTATGTTTTTACTATGGAAACATATGTTTTTTTTCCTTCTGTCTACCAACTGATTTATCCAGCTTTGAAAAGCTGAAAAGTTCTGTGGTAATACTTGAAACATTATAACTTGAAAAGGTGAGAAAATTACCTGAGGGATCTGTGACCATTTCTCAATTTTGCATTAATTCGCCATATCACTTCACCCCTCAGTCTCTCTACCTCTAAAATGGAGAGGACAGCAATTAGTTTCAAGATTCTATATAAGACTCCATGTAAGAATGTGGAAGTTATAGTCTTAAGGTAAAGAATTGGTAGTTAACTATTGATTTAGGCATCATAGTGGTTGAAAACTTGAAATGCTGAGAATCATATGGAAAACATATTTTTAAAGTTAAAAAAAACCTTTTTCCTATTATCCAAAAAAATAACATGTTCTTTGTTATATATAGTCTTCATGTGTGTTTATTTTTTTTATTGTGTGTATATACATATATATAAACAAAAATGAGATCAAACTGAAGTAATATTTTTCAGTCTGCTTTTTCCACATTACAAAGTACTGTAAACATCTTTCTATTCCAATAATATTCAGTTCTTTCCCAACTATTTTTGGCAGCAGAACTAATTTTCTGAAAGTAACCAGCCTACATAAGACATACAAGTGAAGTTTTTGAGGTCGAAACATGAACGTGAGGTCCAGGGCCCCACTCACTCAGTCTCCCACCATCTTCCTTTCCCAACCTTCACTCGTGGCCCCTGATAGGATTTGTGTATAGTTTTTTGTCCCCACAAAAGCTCATATTGAAATTTGATCCTCTTTGGTGCAGTGTTAGGGGGTGGGGCCTCATGAGAGGTGTTTGGGTCATGGGAGTGGATCCTGCGTGAATGGCTTGGTGCTGTTCTTCTGGTGGCGAGTGAGTTCTCGTTATTGAGGGGACTGGCTAATTCTTGGGAATTGATTAGTTCCCATGAAAGTGCCGGATGTCCCTTGGGTTTTTCTCTCTTTCCATGTGTCCACTTCTCCTCTGACCTTCTCCACCATATTGTGATGTAGTGGCATGAAAGCCCTCGCCAGAAGCCAGGGCCGTGCTCTTAAACTGTTCAGCCTGAAGAACCATGAGCTAAATAAACCTCTTGTCTTCATAAAGTACCCAGGGTCAGGTATTCTTTTATTGGAACACGAAACAGACTAAGATAACCCTGAGGTACCACCAAAGTACCCCATGGATCCAAGGATCATTATAGTGTGCCATGATATATTTAACCAATCTCTCATTGTTTAGATTATTTTCAAAGTTTTCCTGTTGTAAACACTACTGCTAAGCTTGGCACATATGTCATTTATATATTTATTTATTTCCTTAGGATATTTTTTTTAGAAGTGGAATTTCTGAGTCAAAGCGTGTGCACATTTTCAGCATATTTAAGTCAATATTGTGGAAAATGTCTTTTAGAAGGTCTGCACAAACCAACCTGCTAACCTTGGGTATTTTCATTACAAAAAAATCTTGGCCAAATGTTTTTTTTTTAAATATTGTAATCCCTAATTTTTATTATGTAAGCTAGAGGAGAATTTATAATGAGGAAAAGCAGTAATAGAACAGACATCTCTGGATTATTTCTTCAAAAAGCTAAAATCTAGCCCCAAGTCTCTCCAAAGTCTTTAAAAAGATGCCTGTTAAATTTCCTCACAAGACTATATGGATCTGTGTTCTTTGGATTTGGACATTTTTCTGTGCATTTGAAAATTAATTAAACATTTTATTTTCAACAATTACATCAGAAAATCTTGTTTAAATCCTTTGATTTCTTGAAGGTATTTCCTTTTTTATTTCAGAATATTACAGGGCCACAATGTTTTGATTACATGATTTGCTTTTGTGCAGTTTGAGTCAAAGTTATATGTGTGCTCATCACCAAGGAAGCATGCATTGTACCCGTTAGGTGTAAATTTCCTCAACCCTTCCTCTGCTTCCCATCTACTTGGTTTCCGTGGAGTTTTACTACCATGTGTGCACATGGGTGTTGATCAATTAGTCCCAGTTTAATAGTGAGTGCATGTGGTGTTTGTTTTTCCATTCTTGTGATACTTCACTTAGAAGAACAGTATCTAGTTCTATGCAGGTTGTTACAAAAGATGTGTGTTCACCATTTTTATGGCTGCATAATACTCTGTAGTATACATATACCACATGTTATACCACTCATGTATACCACTCATGTATAGATGGACACTTGGGTTGATTACACATCTTTGCGGTTGTGAATTGTGCTGCAATAAACATTTGAGTACACGTGTCTTTTTGATAAAATGACTTTTTTTCCTTTAGATAAATACCCAAAAATGGGATTGCTGGGTCAAATGGTTGGTCTACTTTTAGTTCTTTGAGGTATCTCCATACTACTTTCTGTAGAGGTTGTACTAGTTTGCAGTTCCACCAATAATGCATAAGTGTTCCCTTCTCTCCACATCCATGACAGCATCTGTTGTTTTGAGACTTTTTAATAAAAGCCATGCTCACTGGGGTTAGATGATATCTCATTGTGGTTTTGATTTGCATTTTCCCTGATGACTAGAGACTTTGAGCATTTTTTCATATGTTTATTGACCATTAGTCTATCTTCTTTAGAAAAGGTTCTGTTCATAGCTTTTGCCCACTTTTTTATGGGGTCGTTTGATTTTTCTTGCTGATTTATTTGAGTTCTTTATAGACTTTGGTTATCAGCCCTTTATTGGATATATAGCATG